>CANXYC010940225.1:0-11888 GCA_948193065.1 Aleurites moluccanus | reverse complement strand
TTCTGATTTCTCCCACATTAATTACCATTAATGACTTCAGATTACTTGCAATAAATTCTATATACCCAATATTAATTATTCTAACCCATAGACTTAAATAAATCTAAAGAAAATAACTTAGGAAGAAAATTTACCTTATTTTCTTCAAACTGAAATTCCTGTGATTACTTGCTCAAATCTGATGATTTTTGCCTTAATACATAATAATCTAGAAGTCTAATGCATTAATTTGAGTATTAATGCCTTAGAAAAATAAAATGGAACTAATTCTGAGAAAAGATTGAATTTTAACGAAGAAAGAAGGAAGAAAAAATCGTGAAAACGCTACCTCGGCAAAGCTACCTCGCTTAAGCCAGCTCGCCATTCCTACTTGGCATTTCCCAGCTCACACTTTCCAACTCGCTAACTGATCCGGCAATGCCACTTCGCTAATCCAGCTCGCATATGCTGTCTCGCCAGACTCTCCTCGCGAACTCTTCCTCGCACATGCCACTTCACTTCTTCGCCTCTTCGCTAAACTCTGCTTCGCAAACTGCCACTTCGCACATTCCCTCTTCGCATAATGCCTCTTCGTATAATGCCACCTCGCCTTTCCTCTTCGCAAAATCTCTTCGCCAAATACTCTTAGCCAAACCTTTTCTCACATGCCACCTCGGCAATCTCACTTCGCCACTTTACCACTTCGCATTGCCGGCTCGCAAAATGCCACTTCGCATTTTGTCGGCTCACCACACCAAAATTTCTCTAAGTTAAAACCTTTTCTGAACATCTCACACTTAACCAGCTCGCAAATGAGCTACAAATATCTAAACTTACTAATTATTTTTACCACTTAGAATAAACATACAGGGGCATAACATATCAAAAATTAAAATCATAAAAACTAACACACAGACCATGGTGACTCTCTAAAGATCACCCAGACTTACTGCCTTAGAATCTCTCCGAACAGTATTGAGAAAAACCACTCTCCATTGAGATATACTTATCAAAAATTCTGAAATTTTACATAAATTATCACAACACACAAACAAACATTTTTCATGTTTACATATTTAGCTAATTCTATATCATTCATTCCCAGTAAATTCAAACAAACACTGACTTCCTGCAAAAACATTCAACCAGACTAGTCTTACTCAAATAAAAATAACTCATCACTTATACAAAATTTTGCCAAAAACTTTTACAGGATTATGTTTAAGACATAAACTCACAACTTTCATGTTTTATACTTTACGAATTATGTCTTTAAGAATATGCAATTAATCTCACAAAATCCTAAAACTGCAAAGAATCAAAATTTCTGAAATTCTCAAACATTCACATTTGAAATTAATTAATTCTCCAAACATACAAAATTAATAAAAACACTACAAAAATGGCAGATATTACAAAATCAAACGATTTTTAGAGCTTACGTGTAATACCCCAGCAGACAAAGCAATGAATGGTGAGGAAGCACATAAAACAGTATGGATATAATGGACTATAGTAACATATATAATATTAATTTAAGCATGAATAGGCTCAATCGATTATTGAAATATATAGAGAATGGTAAAGTGTAACACTCATGAATTTTTGAGCTTCAATCGGGTCACTTTAGATATACTGTCCCAGAAATACCGGTGTGAATTATACTGTCGGGGAAATAGCAGTCCAGCTAATTTAAGAATTTATGACCCAGACTTGGGGGGATTAAGTTAGTTAATTTTATGTGAAATTATGGTGAAAAGAAAGAGTTAAAAAATATTTTGGAATACTGAAAATAAGAATAATGGCAAAATTATAATTTATGGCAACTTTGGGGGTAATTATGGAAATCCACTGTTTAGGATCCAAAAATGACCCATAACTATTTTTAAATGATAGAACAACCTAAAATAAGGTATTTTATTTCTCACATTGATGGATAAATCTAAATAGAAAAGACATAATAAATTACAGAAAGTTTTGGGGTCAAATGCAAATAAGAATTTTTTTTGGGCCAAAGTACAATTAAACAAAGTTGTGGGACCCACCTATTCTAGAAAGGAGCATATGTGGCTGGCCATGGTGGGTGAAGAGAAGATTTTTTATGGCAAATAGTAAATTGATTTATCAATTAATTGAAAATGTAACAAATAAGCAAAATTCTAGAGAATTTTTTTTTTTTCATTTCTTTTTGAGTTGGCTTTTGGTGTATATAAAAAGATGATGGAGATAGCTATTAAGAAGTGGTTGTCCGAACCACTAATGGAGGAAGCAACTAAAGAAATAGTTTTCTTAACCTTTCCAAATAAACCAACAAAAATATATAGGAAAATTGATGAGAGAAAGAAAAGTGAAAAAAGGAAGTTTATGGAGATTATCTGAAGCTATTTGGTGGAACAAAAAGGAGAAGGAATTTAATGGTTCAAGTTTAAGATAAACTTCTTAAACTTCAGTTTTTAGTTTAATTTAAGTGTTCTAAGGTTTGATTTGGAAAATAATTGAGGTAATTAAGTTAAAAATGTAAAGAATGAGCTAGGGTTTATATAGTTTCTAAAATATGATTTGAGGCAATAATTTATAGTTAATATTCTGAAATTTAATGACTAAATTTGAGGATGGCTAAAACATAAAAGTTGTAGATAAATATGTTAATTAGATTTTTGCAAAAGAAATTTATAAAATTCGAAGTGAGGAAAGAGTTATTGAGTAAAAACTATGACTAATCTGGAATTAGGATTATGAAAAAATACTACTGTGTTTTTATTATACATAATGATAGAGACAGAATTGGAAGAAGTATTCAACATAAAAAAAAAAGTGTTCATTTATTATTATCTATAATCCTGTAAAAGGGTTTTTCAATTGAATTTGTGGTTTATGAGATATTAGGTCATGAGTGCAATCTGCCCATATTGACTGATAAATAGAATATAGGCTACTGAAATATATGAAAATGAAGATCTTAAAGTATGAATTAGAGAAAATATTAAACATAGAAGATGTTCATTTATATGTTATCTAAATGACTGTAAAATGGTTTTGTAATTGGAATAGCACAAAATTAATTATAGGCATGGAAACGGGTCTATTGGGATAGAAATTTCAAGGCAGTAGTTTAACTTTGAAAATTCACTAATAATTGTATAGTAATCCAAATATTCTAAAATTTGAATATGTTATAATATTATGTCTATTTTTAATAGAAAAAAGAACTGCAGTAATTGGATAAGTATAGATTGAGTTATGAGATAAAACAATATAGACTATCAGAATAGGATTACAGGCAGAATGCAGGGTAATAAGGCTGGTTATAAGCCTAAGTTTAAATTGACACCATAAATTGTGTAGTAATTGAAATAAGGTGAAATTTAGATATGTTAAAGGTTATATATCTAGTTTAAGTAGGAACAAGAATTGAAGTAATTGGATAAGTGTAGAGAGAGATATGAGTAATGGAACACAGGCTGCCAGTAAAGAATTTCGCACAGAAAAATCTTAGTAATTTGGAAATTCTTGAGAATTTCTTTAATATAAGTATAAGTAATATAATTTTATATTAAATAATATCTAAATGGAAATTAATTGGATATGTAGAGTCAAGAATGAATAAGAGATGCGATGGGTACCATAAGAGATAAGGCAAAGAATCAAGGATAAAGGAAAAAAGGAAAATATTCAAGTTATAAGCTAAGGTGAGTAATATATACATCATATTCATGCCTTGATATGTTGACTCAATGAACATGTTTCTTTCTTGATTAAATGCTACTTTGCTATTGTTGATCATTTTTTGATCTTCCTAAAGATTAAAATGATCCATATCCATTTATTATTATTGAAATTTGAAATGCCTATTGGATTTGTTCACATTGAAAACCTGAACCATGATATTGTATTTGATTGTTCATGTACCCAAATTGCTTCTAAAAATATGCACACCAAATGTTTAACCGTATACCATGATATTTATTGTTAATTGCTACCTTTGTATCAAGAAAATAAATCGATACATGACTAATGAAATGTATTGACACTGATTGACAAGTAAAACCATGTATATCGATCAAAAGCCATTGTACCGTAATGTTCCTAATGAATACTGGATATTGTTATTGATTTCCATTGGCCTATTTACATGAGATTTGATAGAGTTGCCTTCCGACAGAGTAGTGGGTACATGCTGTTAGCAATGTGTACATTGACTATACGTGATACCCTAGCTGGGAAGGGTTAATTGTCCTAGCCATAGAGCCTAATCAACCTTATGTACATGATATGAGATTGACATAAGATCGATATGAGATTATACATGTTCATGGCCATTTATATGTCTTATCTACATGATACGAGTATTTTTTACCTGTTCATTAATTCCAAGCTTATATCTTATTGCTTACCATTGATAGCCATTCTTTCATCAATTATTGTTTATCATTGATTTGATTGTTACCTATTCCAAACTTCCAAAGACATTTGGTGTGCAAATTAATTAACCGTGACATGTAAATTTGAAATACAAATATCCATTCATTGTATTTATTGATATTTGTCTACCATTGATATATTTTGTTATCATATGCTTATATCGCCTGTTTAATGATGTATACATACTCACTGAGTATTTTATACTCACCAAATTATGGTTTATAATTTTTACAAGGATGAGATAGAGGAAGCTGATTCCAAGTCAATTTCTTTTCCAACTTAGGATGTCAAGTACATCGAGGTAGAATTTTATTCTCTAAAGGTCGTGAGTGTCAATTCTTAGAGCTCTATGGTATTGTATGTAATTAGGTGATTAAGTACTATAATGATGTATGAACATTGAAATAACTTATGATTAAGTGACGTTAAAATGTAATGTGATTTACTAGTAAAGTTTAGTAATAAATAACTATAATGTGTAATGCTTAATGATAATGATAGTGAAGTGATAAGGACAGTGATACAGAAAAAGCTAAAATAAAATTCACATGTTTTAAAAAAAATTTAGAAGTGCTATATAAGTCTGTGAAACTGTGAAGTTGAGGATATAAGAAAGGCAAATTATTAGGAGTGCAAAATATTTTTTTTGTGCAGACTGTATAATTTTTGAAAGACCAGATTTTGGGTCTGGAATAGCATTAAAATTATAAAGAAAACTCTAGCAAAATTTCTGTAAAATTTATAAGTAATAAATGAGATTTAAACATTGATGAATGAGTTAAGATTGATCGAATGATTGATAACTGGATTGCTCATAGGTTTTATGAGTTTCTGGTGACCTTAGGTCTACCCATGCCCTAGGACCGTCGTGGCCTAAAAATGGGTCGTGACATTACGATCTTGTTTTTATGGCAGCTAACACCACATTTGAGAAAGGCCAATGCATCACTAGACCACTTTTGTTCAAAGGAGTAAACTACAATTTATGGAAGGTGAGGATAAGACTCCACATTCGATAAAAAAGACATGAACTTTGGGAAGCTATTGAAAATGGACCTTTCATCCCAACGAGAGATGATTCAGCCACTCTAAAGAGTTCAGTAGAATACATAAGTGAAGACAAGAGGAAAATGGCTTACAATGACAAGGCCATGGATCTATTATTCTATGCACTTGATGCTACAGAATTTAATAGAGTATCAGCTTGTGAAACAATAAGAGAAATCTAGAGTGTGCTTAAAGTCACTCACAAAAGGACTAATTAAGTCAAGGATACAAAAGTTAACATGCTTCTCACCGAATTCAAAAATTTCAAAATGAAGAATGATGAAAATATTACTGAAATTTACAAAAGATTCACAACTATTGTGAATGACTTGAAGGGACTAGATAAAGCTTTCGCTCAAAAGGAATTGATTACCAAGCTTTTGAGGCCTCTACTGGCAAGGTTCGATTCCAAGGTAGACACAATTGAAGAATCAAAGAATGTGAATTCTTTGACTTTTGAAGACTTGGTTGACAATCTTATGACCTTCGAATTAAAACTTCAAAATAGAGAAGCCTCAAAAGAAGAAGAAGATAAGCCAATAAAGAAAGAGAAAGGAATTGCCTTAAAATCAACAATAGAAAAGAGTGAAGACATTTCTAGTGATGAAAATGAAGACATTGCAATGTTAACAAGAAAATTTGGAAGATTTCTTTCCAAGAATATATTCAAGAGAAGAAGCTTCAAAGAAAGAATCAAGAGAGAAGAAGACAACAAATGAGAAATAATTTGCTTTGAATGTAGAAAACCATGGCACATCAAAACCGATTGTCCAAACCTCAAGAACAATAAGAAGAAGGAAAAGAGATCAATAAAATTCAAGAAGAAAAACAAAGCATATGCAGCTTGAAGTGGAAATGATACATCAAGCGATGAAGAGTCAACCGAAGAAGAAGAAGAAAAAAAAATGAATTTGTGTTTCATGGCTATGAAAGATGAAACAATTGAAGATGAAGAACTCCTTGAGGTAAGCCTGAATCTTTTACTTTTCATGAGTTAAAAATTGCCTTTAATGAACTTATGGAAGATTTTTTGCTGATTTCTAAACAAAACAAAGTTTGAAGAAAAACTTATGTAAATTGAGACTTGAACATGAGAAAACTAATAATAAAGTTGATGTTGAGAAGGAAGAAGAGCTCTCAACTCAAATCATCAATTTACAAAATGATTTTCAAAACTCTTAAGTGAGAATGAGAAAATCAATAGAGAATTAAAAGACTCTAATGAATTTTTTAACAAGTTCATACTTGGGAGCAAGACTCTTAAAAACATCATTAACTCACAAAGAGCATTTTATGATAAGACTGGTGTAACACCCTCAAATTTCATTTATATAACCTTGAATATATGTTGTTTAAGCACAAATAAAGTTGATTTAGACATTAGAACATCATATTTGCTCGATTTGACAAATCGCTAAAAATCGACCTGGTGGATAAGTAAGCACGTCGACGTTTTGATTAATGAACGGGTTCAGAATTTTAAATTTTTAATATCACCATTAGACTCATAAGCTGGAGAAATATAAGAAATATTATTTCAGAATTGAAATGCGACAAAAAGATAAATAGTTATAAGTTTTGGGTTCAAAATACGAATACGAGAAGTGTCGGGGGGGAAATCGAATTAACTGAAAGTTACTTCATATAAATTCTATCTAATTTTTCATAAAATAGAAAACTCTCCTCCTTCCACCATTAAAGACATCCAATTCTCCTCATTCTCCAAAACTCCACCAATTTCATCCAAACTTCAAGCAAAATCGACAGAAAACTCGGTTAAACTACTGATTAAGCTAGTTTCTATCGAAAATTCCAAGAAATTCAAGCTAGAAATTGAAGAACCATTCAACCTAAATTTCGGCCACACCTTGAATTCAGGTTCGATGATGTTTTCTTCATTCTTTTGATTCATTTAAGCTACATAAGTGATTATAAACATGATTAGAACAATAGACTTCAAGATTGGATCGAAATTGGAGAAAACCTAAAACTAGGTTTATGTTTGAAATGGATTTTCTATATAGGATTCCATAATTCTAATTAATGTTTAAATATGTTAGTTAGCATCCATTTAAGGCTAAATATGTGGTAAAATTGATTGTAGAATCGAAGGAAACTGAAGAACACTAATTTTGCCTGTTATAGGCAAATAGGCGTTTTATCATGTAAACGATCAATTCGTTGGTTTTGGTGAGTTATGTATATTATTATTCATGTTTAAACCTTTCTTTGATCAAAGTGTTTCATTTGAGTTTCCTTTGAATTTTCCTTGAATTCAAGCTCCGATTGTGTTGTTTATTAATATATCTTTGTGTTTGTTGCCATTGGGGCTTGAATTGTGAACTTTGGCTTTTGATCAATATGTCCTAAAACTATATTTATTTAGTCCTAAAGTGGTGCACACCAAGTGCTCGATGAAATGACCTTTGTTAATTTCCTTAAGAAATCAACTGTTACCAAATTTTCTAAAATGGGTGACTTTCTTTATTACCAATATAAATGTGTCTTCATGACATATTTTAAACTTGTATCCTAAATGACTTTGTGCCATTTTGCCTCTAGTATAATGTTCCTTTATTGAGGATAATGATCCTATATCTGTTTACTTGCCTAAACAGCTCAAATAAGCTAAAGTTACATAAATTGAGCCTTGTTAAATCTCTTGCCTATTTGATATCTTATTTGCTATCTTTAACATATTCTAATGTTTATATGATAGAGCTACTTTACTGATGGGGTAGTGGGTAAATACCATTAGCATTATACACAATGAAATTCTAGTGATACCCTAGTTAGGAAGGGTTATAGTCCTGGCCATAGGGTCTGGTCCACCTTATGCTATTTACATGTTATATTGATAATGATATGCGTTTCATAGCCTAGTATCTGTTATATATACATGGTTATTATTTCTCCAAATGCCTATACATCTATATTTGATGTCAATAAACCATTTTCCTTGATTTGGTATTTTGATGTGCTATCCATGAGTCAATTGTTAATACTATTCATTTGTTGTTTCCTACGCAGCTTAGTGTATGATAATATATATATTGACTTACTGAGTATGAAAATACTCACTCTTTTTAGTGGTTTTATCTTTTCAGGTCAGGAATAGAATTGGTCCAAGATTTCTTCATCAGTGGATCCAGCTTTGTTATAATAATGTAAATATTGAACTTGTATATATTTTAGATGCTCCATGGATATGTAAATTATTGGGATGACTATACTTAGTATGGTCTATAATATTATTAGCTACTGACATTTAATATATATAAGATGCGTTGAGATCATATATGATCACAGATGATGATAGATAGACTAATTATATGGATATAAATATGTTATAGCAGGTGAAGTTTACAGGTTATAGAACAGTTCTACGGGTGTCAGTAGCCTTATACTATTCCTACATCTTAGGACCATCATGTTCTAAAATTGGGACGTGACAGCTGGATTAGGATACAACACTAATCTTAAAGTCAAGAAGGTAAACACCTTCTTTAAAAAGAAAGTATTAGATCCTAAAAGGATGGTCAAGTGTACTCATTGCAAATTTTTTAGCCACACTACACAAAGATGCCCTATTAAATATAAGAGACCTTATTATATCAAGAAGGTATGGATTCCAAAAGGATCAATCCAAATTGATAAGGATGTAAGGATTGTTAAATATGCTAACATGTATGGACCCAAAAGGACTTGGGTACCAAAGAAAGGATAAATCATACATTATGTTGTAGGTGCAAGTAATCAAGAAAGACAAAGGGATCATGGATAGTGGTTGCTTAACACACATGACCGAAGACAAATCAAAATTCAAGGAACTCAACTTCAAAAGTGGAAATGTCAGTTTTGGTCACAACTCCAAAGGCAAAATCATCGGTATCGATTCTATTGATGGTAATGTATCTCTATACAAAGTTTTATTTATTGATAATTTGAAACATAATCTTCTTAGTATTAGTCAATTATGTGATAGAGGATATAAAATTATCTTTGAATCTCTTACATGTAAAGTAGTAGACATCAAAACAAATAAGATAGCTTTCATAGGTTATCGTCAAGGCAATGCATATTATGTGGACCTAAATAATGCATCTCAAGTGAATCTTTGTTTATTTGCATCTAAAAATGAGGACACATCATTATGGCATAGAAGACTTGGACATGCTAATATGGATGTAATTTCAAAACTTTCTAAAAGAGACTTAGTCAAAGGTTTGCCAAAATTAATTTTCTAAAGGGAAAGTTTTTGTGATGCATGTGCTAAAGGCAAACGCTCTAGAAGTTATTTTAAACAAAAAAAAAATGTTGTTTCAACTTCTAGACCTTTACAACTTTTGCATATTGATCTTTTTGGTCTAACTAGAACCGCAAGCCTTGGTGGAAAGCATTATTATCTTGTTTATGTTAATGACTATTCTAGATTCACTTGGGTGCTTTTTCTTGCTAATAAACATGATGCATTTCATTTTTTAATCCTAACTCAAAAAGGATATGTTATTTCTAGTATTAGAAGTGATCATGGAAAAGAGTTTGAAAATTCAGTTTTGAAAACTATTTTAAAGAGCATAGCATATCTCATAACTTTTCAGTTCCTAGGACTCCTCAACAAAATGGTGTCGTTGAAAGGAAGAATAGGTCTTTAGTTGAAATGGCAAGAACAATGCCTTGTGAAAACAACTTGCCTAAATATTTTTGGGCTGAAACTGTTAGCACTTCTTGCTACATTTTAAATAGAGCAATGATTAGGCCAATCCTTAAAAAAACCTCATATGAGTTGTGGAAAAGAAGAAAGCCTAATGTTGCATATTTTCATTCATTTGGGTCTAAATGCTTTGTTCTGAATAATGGCAAGAATAACTTAGGAAAATTCGATGCCAATTCAGATGAAGCTATATTTCTTAGATATTCTATGCATTCCAAAACCTATCGGGTCTTTAACAAAAAAAAAAAATTTTAGTTGAAGAATCTGTACATGTTATGTTTAATGAGTTTCCTTCTAAGGATGTTGATAGTAATAAAGAAGACAAAAGCATATAAGAAATGATAGAAGACTTATCCTTAGAGAAACATGATGAGCATAGCATAGATTTTGGTATGGACTCCAAGGATAATGAAGAAATTGACTTAATTGAGTCCACACATCAACATAAAGAACCACATCATCCAAGAGTGAGAAATGAGGTTAAGGACACTCAAATTATTAGTGATCCACTTTAAGGAGTGAGGACATGGTCAAAAGTCCACAACACTTGTGAGTATGTTGCATTCCTCTCACAAGTTGAGACAAAGAACATCAAGGATGCACTTGAAGATGATCAATGGATAATGGCCATGCAAGAATTACTAAATCAATTCGAAACAAGCAAGGTTTGGACATTAGTTCTTAGACCTCAAGACTATTCGGTGATTGGTACAAATAGGTATATCGCAACAAATTAGATGAATAAGAATTAGTGGTAAGAAATAAAGCAAGGCTAGTTGCTCAAGGATACTCTCAAGAGGAAGGTATTGACTTTGATGAAACTTATGCTCTTGTAGCTATATTAGAAGCAATTAGAATGCTACTTGCTTATGCATGCTACAAAAATTTTAAATTATTTCAAATGGATATTAAAAGTTCATTTTTAAATGGTTTTATTCAAGAGGAAGTGTATGTCGAACAACCTCCTGGTTTTGAGCATGAAAAATTTCCAAACCATGTTTTTAAATTATCTAAAGCATTGTATGGTTTAAAACAAGCTCCAAGAGCTTGGTATGAGAGGTTGAGCAATTTTCTCCTTGAAAATGGTTTTTCTAAGGGAAAAGTTGATAAAACCCTCTTTATTAAGCATGAGAAGCATGACATTTTAATTATTCAAATATATGTTGATGATATCATTTTCGGTGTTACTAATGAAAAGATTTGAAAGAATTGATGATATCATTTTCGGTGTTACTAATGAAAAGATTTGAAAGAATTTTTCCAAGTCTATGCAAGGTGAATTTCAAATGAGCATGATGGAGAACTCAACTTCTTCTTAGGTTTAGAAATTAAGCAACTAGAGCATGGAACATTGATCAATCAATCCAAGTACACCAAAGAGCTACTAAAAAGATTTGGCATGGACAATACCAAACCTCAACCTACTCCTATGAGTACCTCAATAAAGATGGAGTTTCATGATAAAGGAAAAAGTGTTGATTCTAAACTATATAGAAGCATGATAGGATCTTTATTTTTTTGACTGCATCTAGAGCCAACATTCTATTTAGTGTTTGCATGTGTCCACATTTTCAATCTAATCCTAATGAATCAGATATCGCTGGAGTAAAAAGAATTATAAGATACTGTAATACCTCAGCCTAGCTTGAACCTATTCTTTATATGGTTCTTCGGGGAGAGATTTTTTATTTCTTTATATTGTGTTGTTAATATGTATTTATGCATG
>CANXYC010940007.1:0-77321 GCA_948193065.1 Aleurites moluccanus | reverse complement strand
CCGCCACTGTAAATCAGAAGAGAGCAACATGTGTGACCTTCTCAGGATCAATACTGATAGGGGTGTTATGCTGGCTGATGGCCAGTCCAGGTTCTCTATCAATGGAAAGCCCATTCACCACTTTCTTGGCACCTCCACATTCAGTGAATACACTGTTGTTCATGTTGGTTGTGTTGCCAAGATCAACCCTGATGCTCCTCTTGACAAAGTTTGTGTTCTCAGTTGTGGAATATCTACAGGTTTTGACCAAAACTTGTGCACAATTTTGATAACAATAACACTAATGCTGCATTTATTTTATCATGTTTTTGTTGATGAATTTGGCCTGTGTTGGTGAAGGTCTTGGTGCCACTTTGAATGTTGCAAAACCAAAAAGGGTCAGTCTGTTGCAATATTTGGATTAGGTGCTGTTGGCCTTGCTGTAAGTTGTTTTGCTTCCATGTTTTGGATTTATAGCAACCATAAAAGTTTCTTGAGGGAACTAATGCTCTCTGTCTTTCTTATTTTTAGGCTGCAGAAGGGGCAAGGATCTCTGGAGCTTCGAGGGTCATTGGTGTTGATTTAAATCCCAGCCGATTTGAAGAAGGTAGAGTGAATTTACATGAAAAAAGTTTGCTATATAATTAACACTTAGAATACATGCCTTGATATCTTGAATTCAGCAGTACTTAATTGATGATGGTTATTGAATTATTTGTCTTCTTGCAGCCAAGAAGTTTGGTGTTACTGAGTTTGTGAATCCAAAAGATTATGACAAGCCTGTTCAACAGGTGGATTCTGATACAACCTTTTCATATTGTGTGCTCAGCTGATCATAACCTTGGTTTATTTTGGCATTTTAATAATCAGTTAATTGTTTTGTTGGGATAAATTGCCTATTTTATGAACAATGTGCAATTCCTGTCCAATGGAATTCAAATGCTTACATTATTTTTTTTTTCATGTAAATTTTGTTTGTAAATGTTGAAAGTATTTATTCGGTAAATGTAATGTCTTTTTAATAATAAAAAAACGTAAGCCATTGATGTTCCAATTAATTTGAGGGTTGATAAGCTGAGATTGATATGACTTTTTATCAGGTAATTGCTGAGATGACCGATGGAGGAGTCGATCGGAGTGTTGAATGCACTGGAAGCATCCAAGCAATGGTCTCAGCATTTGAATGTGTTCATGATGTAATATTTTCCCCTAATTCATTGCAGTTTAGTATTCTTTCTAAAGAAAAATTTGATAAGTCTGAGCAAATTATTTTTGCCTGTCAGGGTTGGGGTGTTGCTGTACTTGTTGGAGTCCCAAACAAGAATGATGCATTCAAAACTCATCCTATGAATCTGTTGAATGAGAGAACACTCAAAGGAACCTTCTTTGGTAATTACAAGCCTCGCAGTGATCTTCCTTCTGTTGTTGAAAAGTACATGAATAAGGTAACTTAATGCCATGATTTTGCCAAATTACAAAAATGAAATACATTCATTTTGACTATGGTTTTGTAAAAAATTGTAAATTTTGCTGCCTCTTGTTTTGCAGGAGCTAGAAGTGGAGAAATTCATCACTCACACTCTTTCTTTCTCAGAGATTAACAAAGCATTTGAATACATGTTGAAAGGAGAGTCTCTGAGGTGCATTATTAGCATGGAGCACTAGAAAACTTCATGATCTATCTGTTTGGTGGAGGAGACCATATACTCGGGAATGTCTTATTATGAGGATCTTTTTAAAGCTTGTGAAGAGATGAATAAGTAGTTTTTGCTGCACAGTTTGTGGCTTTGACCTTGTGGAAAAAGAAAAAAAAAGGTTTTTTTTTTAAATATATGTGTGGACAAGTTTATGCATTTTACTTCTTTTCTTGGTTGACCTGTTCCTGGCTTATCTTTTCCATATTGGATGATTTTTTCAAATATATCAGTAGGCAGTCGTGAATTTCCAGTTGTTGATAGTTTATAATTTCTTGTGTGGATAGATGAAACAGAGTTCTGCTCTGAACCCAGAGTTCCATGGAACATCTCATTTAACCTCTAAGAAAAGTGTTGTTACCAAAGTTTGAAATAACCCATGAAGTGGCAATTAAATGAACGAAATGTGTGCCAAAATTAGCTAAAAATAAACATTTTATTATGCCAGAATTTTAACCTTTAATCTGATGGTCTTCAGACAATACTTGCAGCAAAGCATAACAGAGGAAGCATTATGCAAAAGCAGAGCCCATAACTGAGGAAGAATAATGCAGCAACCACATAAAAACAGCAGAAAGCAATTAAGCTACCTTAGGTGCAATTAAAATAATCAAAACCCAAAACCCAATACAACTATAGCCAAAAACAGAAAACCATGCAGCTTAATTAATAGTACAAGAATAGGGAAATCAGGCTAGCTTAGCAGCATTTCTGTTCCCTTTCTTACATCATCATACCCTCAAGAAATGATACTTGTACATGGATTTATACATTTTGCTAATACTCTCATTAACAAACATTAATTTATGAGATTTAATTTTTGCCGTACTCTTTAATAAAATTATCAAATTATAGAATCACACATATCTTCTCTCTGAAACTCCCCATTTTCTGGCTTTTTTGAGACTTTAAAGTAATGCCCATTTCCAAATTCTAAAATTGGAGTTCTAACAATTTCTCCTACCTTCAGATTACTCCACCTGAAAGCCATCAAACTTATAACATTAGTTCCATAATGCCGTAGTATAGGCGACAGAAATTCAAGAAATATATATATATATATATATATATAATTACCTGTATTTGGTTACAAAAACATGAAGAAACACTGCCACCAACACTTTACTGAATTCAGCTCCCCCACAAGACCTCATTCCCCCTCCAAATGGAATGAAATTTTTGGCACGAACATTGGGTCCCAAATCCTGTTTGTTTAGTTTTAAGTTTTTGAATTAGAAAAGTTGAAATTTTTTTTTTTTGAATGTTAATTATATGGATACGTCAATTTTGAGTTACTACCTTCCATCGCCATGGATTGAATGCAAGAGGGTCTTCATATGTATCTGGATTCAAGTGAAGAGAAGATGGAACTATCATAATTGTCCACCCTTTTGGAATGGTATATCCTGTCAAATTTGCAGTGTTTAGAACCTGAAGTAATTAATTAAGAATAGAACTTAATCACATACAAATAAAATGAAATGATACCATTAATGTCAATATCTTCAATTGTTCTTCTTAAGATCCCTACAGAACCACTCATCCGAAGGGCTTCATTGATAACCTGAAAATCCATATAAAAATCAAGAATATAATCACATAAATTAGAAATAAAAATAAAATATATTAGAAATAGCTCATATCTTGAAAACTCACATGCATTGTAAAAGTCATTGATTTATATTCCTTCCATGTTAAACCGGTTTCCTTATTATCCCTGCTGCGAATGATTTCCTCATTTTCCCTCTGAATAAGTTCGTATATACATGCACAAGCTCAATGAGAAAATAAAATCCAAAACGATCTTCAAACAAAAACATTGAAAAGGTATGTTCACTTCAACTGTTGCAGTAAGCTATTTGTGGCTAACAGCCTAACAGGCAACAATCAAATATAGACTGCTGGCAACTAACAGTTAAAAATGTCAGAATTTGATAAATAGAAACCATAGCTTTCAACATTTTACTTTTATCTTTTTTTTAAAATACCACTCTAACAACTACGTTTACTGAACACCTCAAATCAATAGACATCAGCTCCCAACAGGTAAAATTATTTAGGTTCCTCCATTCAAGCATCTTATATACTCACCACTAGTTCTTGCATGACTAGAGGATGCTCAGTCAATAGCTTAATGGCCAAAGTTAGAGTAGAAGGCACAGTCTCGGAGGTTGCAAGTAGAAGTGCAAAAATAACATAGGTAATAAGATCATCATTCAATAAATTTTGGGCTTTCATGTCTTCTATTAAGCGACCAAGGAAATCTTCTCTGTTTGTTCCAGGAAATGCTCTTCTCTCCTCCATTGTTTCCTTTATTGTCTTTAAGATTTTCTTTTGATTCTAAAGATGGAAAGTGGAGAGTAATTGGATTAAATTAATTAAGCAAGAAATTAATGAAAAATGGTATATTTTCTATAAGGGTATTACCCTATAAATTAAGTACCTGCATGCATTTATGGAAGGTAGTGCCAGGAATATTTAGAGGAAAAGAAAATAGGCCTTGTATGAAACTTGCAAATGTTTCACTTAGACTTTCCCCCTTTTTCTCACTATCATAACTAAACAGCAGCTTTGAAGTGAAATCCAATATCATCTGAAATGCCCAAAAAAAAAATTCACTTGAAAAATCGTTGGATTAATAATTAAACAGTCAAGTGCATATCTCGTAATGCAAAATGTTTAGATTTTTTTTCAAAAAAAAAGGGAATTTTCATATTATAATTTATGCACCTTGGAACAAGCACGTTTGACTTCCACAGAGTCTTGCAATGTCCAAGCATGCAAGGCATGATTAACCATTTCTTCCAATTGAGGAAGGAGCTTTTCCTTAAGCCTCTCAGGTCCGAAGTGTCCTGAAATTAATTTCTTGAGGTGCTTGTGAATATATCCAATAAAACCCTCTTTAAGAGAACCATTTTGGCCAAGAAGTTCAGCAAATGAATCCAAATACCATAACTCTACCAATTTCCCTTCTTGTTGAAGTATGAAATAATTGAATTCAGCATCTGATGATACCACAACTGGTCGACCTGCCAAGCTTGTTTTGAACACTGATCCATATCTACACTCACATTATGTTAATAAGGCAATTAAACACATAAGTTAATCAGTAAAAAAAACAGAGTTTGTAATTAATTATATAATATATACATACATATATAAGAAAAATTAATAATAAAATCTTAATAATAAGAAAAATTAGCAGTAATTCTATTTAATATATAAAACCTCATGATAAAAAGTTTTTAATAATATTATTATAAATATTTGGTAGTATATATATTCTATATGGACATTTGATAACAGAATTAACATGTTATTATCAGTATGCAGTTACTTTTAATTATTATTTTTAACAATAATTTTCAAATAATATTAATAATTATCTTAATACTTAGTGTAGTGTCTTAAGGTATTAATATACATAGACACAAGATACTTGTATGATATACAAAATAAATAAATAAATTATAATAAGACTATTTTCAAAAAAGTTAATATATAACATACATGTCATGGATCATATGATAAAAAAATTTAATACCAACACATATATAATTAAAGTGTACTTAATGACTTAATATATAGCATTATTCATATAAAGACATGCGTATGCATGCTAATTGTCATAGGGAAAAAAAGCAAAACTACCTAGAGAATTTGACTTGATCATACCAGAAAAGAGAACGAGTTTGGTTAGAGACTTTGAAGATAGGGAATTTTGAAGCTTACTTTTTGATTCTATTCTTGACAAAAGGAGGCATGTCTAAGGACTTGCTAGGAATGAAAAATTGAATAGTCTCTCCAACGAGTGGGAAGCCCATAGAACCAGGAGGGAGGTTTCCATTACATGGAGGATTCCTCCATTTATAAATCCAATGAGCAATGTATACTATAGCAAAAGCCACAACAAAAATACCCATAGACCACATTGTAACCAAAAGGAAATATTGGAAAAAGAGAATTATTAGTTGCTATCAAATGAAGAGATGGAGAGCTCCAATATATATATACAAGATGATGATCAAAAGAATATTAAAGAACAGAAGTCAAAAGGGAAATGAATTATTGATAATAAAGAAGAAGAAGAAGAAGATATGCATCATTTTGTGAGCAGCCAACTGCCCGACATCAGATATGACATTAATTTTTTTTGTTAGATAATTCAGAGAAGGTATGGGAGTATAGAGGTTGCTTCATTGGCATCACGTTCTCAAGTTGCAGAAACTTAGTTTCAACATTAATTTCTATAATAAAAGCTTATGACTTGGTTCTCCAGTTAAGAGTTCAAAATCCGTCAACCATGCATGCATGGGCAAGTTTTCATTGTTTTTTTTTTTCCAAATGAGAAAATCAATCAAATCAATTGTACAACTGTTTTCAGTGATTTCAAGTATTAATACACGTCAAAAGGACAAGTCATTTTCTTATGCAATTCTTGATATATGCAGCTGAGGATCCCTTTGGGGCGGCACCGTTGGTTGCCCCCCAATAATAAATTTAACTTAAAAATTAATATTATGGTGTTAAGCAAACTTTTTTTTTTTTATAGAAGAGTTAGCTTTTTAATCATCAAATTCATATGTTTAATAATAAATATTAATTATTAAATAGTCAAATAATTATTATTTATAAAAATTTTAATTTAAAATTTTTTAAAAAAATTTCTACTTATTTAAATAAAAAATATTAAATTATTCTTTTAAAAATAATATTTAAATAAAAAAATAAATATTAATATTTATTCTTAATGGTTATTAAATATATTCACAGAACTGTCAATTATTATAAATAGTTAAATCAAACATAATTTAAATTTAATTTAGAATTTTGATATTTTTGAAAATTATAAATAATATGTGTTCACCGATGATTGAATCGAATCAATGATTGAATCGAAACAATTTCAAATTTTTTACTGAGCTCCAATCTCCATTGCTGGGTTTCGATCTCTGTCTCTGAAAAAGGAAAGGAGTAGCTGACATCCGATTGACACCTTTAACCAAATCACCATTAAAAGTGCTTTGTTCCTATGTGATCTTATTTGCTTGCGGCCACTGATTCTGTATTTTGTTTCTTTTTTTTTTTTTTTTTAATCAATAACTTGAATCAAGAATAAGAAACTTTGAATTCAAAATTAGAAAACTTAATGCTTTAAAATTGTTAGGATTTTAGGTCAAGTAATATGCGATTACTTGAAACATTATATCTAATTTGAAATACCTAACATATTGTCCTAACTAGCATATATATAGGTTTAAATTATGATTAAACCAGTTAATAAGTTTTTGCCCATTAGGCCCACTACAAATGTCCATTATCTATTAGGATTTATATTAGAACATATATTAGGGTTATTTAATATATCCAATAATATGTACTGTTCAAAAATATTATTATTTTCTATGCTTACAAATAATTATTGATTTTTATTTTAAACAAAATTTATTTTTTTTATTTTTTTATTTTGTATTTATTATGATCATTAATAACATTAACATTTTAAAGTAACGTAGATAATTGTGAATATATATATTTTTGAAAATATAAATGATAAATTAAACTTAAAAGTAATAATGAATATTTTTTTTGAACATCTCATAAAAGAAATGTGGACAATTATTTTGTTGACAAAGGGAGTAACAATTATCATTATTCACTTCTGCAAACTTTTTTAATTTATTTTATAATGTTCCCTATAGATTTAAAGAAAAAATGTTATAGAAATTAAAATTTTGGTTGGGGTTGTGGAAATATAATTAAATAAATTTTATTAATAGATTGAAATAACTAGTTAACTTATTTATAATTTATAAAGAATCTAAATATTGGCTAAAAAAAAGTCCCATCTATATATGTTAAGCACATAAAAAAAAAAAAAGAATTCGACTAAAAGTTGGATTTGTAGCCAACTAAAATTTTAAAATAGTAACTTAATGAAAAAAAATAAAATCAATGGGTATTAAATTTTAAGATAAAAAGATTTTTATAACTATTTGCGATTATATGAATTATAATTGTGCCAATTCTTTTTAAAAGATTTACAATATATACTCAAACAAAACTTAAGAAAAAAATAAAAAATAATTTTTTAATGAACAAATTATCACTTAGATGAAAAAAAGATATTGTTAGATAATTTGATATATATTCAATCATAAACGGAAAAAGTAAGATTT
The DNA here is from genome assembly GCA_948193065.1 of Aleurites moluccanus. Taxonomy (NCBI): domain Eukaryota; kingdom Viridiplantae; phylum Streptophyta; class Magnoliopsida; order Malpighiales; family Euphorbiaceae; genus Aleurites; species Aleurites moluccanus. The sequence continues at coordinate 69,469 of CANXYC010940007.1, read as the reverse complement.
TTAAAGCCGACTCAAACTTTCAACTGCTCACAGGTTAATTTGAGATTGAATTATAGTTAAATATTTAATAGAAATATTATAAAAAAATAAAATTTCAATAAAAATATTTAACTTTATTAGATCATATATGTATAAATAATATTTTTTTATTTTTTATTGTAATTAAAAATATATGAATAGTTATAATTTTTTTAGTAGTTAAAAATTTTTATGTATTAATTTATAAAAAGACATTGCATTACACATTTAAATAACATTTTCATTAATATGTTTTATTAATTAATTAGGATCAGCAAAATTAAGGGGAGGTGATACTAAATATATGAGACCCATGGTCTGTATGGCTGATCTCCCCTAACTACGGGTTGAGGGGGGTTGTTGTGTATTTTTACACAGCAGTCTCTCATGTGTTTAATTTTAGGTACCTAAAAATTTTTGTAAAAAATTATAAAAATTATAATTTGATAGTGTTTCATATGATGAATCCAATGATATATTTTTTATGCTAAACAAAAATCAAATGAATAGAAAAAAATATATTATAAATTTTATATATTATATTTAACAGTTTAGATTTAATATATTTGTAATGTATTTTTAATTATGAATTAGATTTTTGTTTAGCATAAAAAATATATTATTGGATTTATCATATGAAACACTATCAAATTACAATTTTTATAAATTTTTACAAAAATTTTTAAATATTTAAAATTGAATACATGAGAGACTATTGTGTAAAAATATACAACAATCTTCTCAACCCACTAACTACGACGTATAGCTAGCTCTTTAATAAAGTAGTTGTTTCCCATCTCTTCAAGCTGTAAATGCACATACCAACTCAATCTTCTATGTCGAATCACACTCCCTTTGGCCTTTCCTCTTTGAGCAATTATTAATTAATGCTCTATCCATAATTTATTTATTGTTAGGAATTATATATATACCATTATCCATATTTACACACATACGTATCCAGTTGGGAATTGCCAACCTTAGTTTCTCCTTTTAATTTTTTGGGTAAGCATGCCAAAATGACTGAACTCAGCAACAGTTGATACTACAACTTGTCTACTCTACCACCTGCTAAGCTTGTTCTGAAAATAGGCTCATATCTACATAATCACAATATAGAAACAAAAAACAGAATATAATTTCATTTTAAGTGGGTCTAATTAATTCAATCTAATAACTGAATATCTCTTTTTCTAACCTTAAATGAGAATAAAATATCAAGATAAAATATCAAGATTTAAACTCTTAATTCTTTTCACTAGAAAAACTCTCTGTTTAAATCCTGACATCCTCTACTTAAAAACTCTCTGTGTAAAAAAAAAAAAAAAAGAAGAATTTATGTTTAAATTTATATATTTAGGGTTCTTCCATTTGTATTTCCAATGAGTCATGACTATGGCTATCAAAGACACAAAATAAAATAGAAACCCCATTTTATTGCTAATTTAAATGGATGCAGATTATATACTAGAAAAGAAATGGGTGTTGCAATGTGGTGGTGAAGCAATTAATTGGTCACCACTCAATGAACGGGAAATTCTTGTCTAGACGCAACTATGAGAGTTAGACACTCGACAATAACTCTAATAATCAAGACTGCCACAAAGTTTAAAGTAGCTAAGCTTCTCCAATCAACTTTGTATATGTCATAAACTCTATATTATAAAGAGTAGATAAAAAAATAAAATTTAATGAATTTTTTATTATTTAAATTTAAAATAAAAAGTGAATTTCACTCCTTATATCTAAAAATTCAATTTAACTCTATATTTTAAATTTAATTAATAAATTTTTTAATTAGAGCATTCTATTTAATAATTCTCTCCCATAATATTATTTATTATTTTTTCACCTATTTAATAAAAAAGTTTATTGAATTTTTAAACAAAAATTGTACTTTTCATATTTAAAAATTAATTAAAATATTGTTTACATAAGTAAAAAATATCATTGGATATTCTCTAGGAAGAGTATTATTATAATAGTGTACTAAAAAAAAAATATTACTAATAATGTGACCTGGTTATGTAGTACACAGTATTTTTTTCAATATCTAAAATATTTATTGAATAAAAAAAAAAACAAGTATTATTATGTTCAGCCTTTCTAAATATATTGTTAGTGAAATCAGAGTTACAAGCACACGATAGAAAAAAATATATATATATATATAAATTACTTTACGTGATTTAATTTCTTATAATGGACTTAAAAGTTTATTTTATAATTTCTCAAAAAAATAATTTACTAAATCATCATATTATAATTTTTAGATAAAAAAAAAATATAAATCCTCACATAATATCATCATTTATCACAAAAGCACTCTATCACACCACCACAAATCACACAAAAGACATTATATTCATACACTTTATGTAACTAAACAATAAATTCCAACTCAACTATTAGACATAGACCTTACATTTTTGGACAAAAATTGAGGAGCCTCTCTTATAATAGTTATATTTATAAATTTACCCACTATCATTTTTAGCTTAATAAATATTTTTAATTATTAAATTAAAAATAAAAATAAAATAAGAATCCTACTCTATAAAATAAATAATTATTCACTAAATTAATTAAGAAATACTTCTTGTACACAAAATAAGAAAAAAAAAATTATTCTAAGTGGCATTAGAATTTTGAGTTAAAATATATATAAAGAAGTATCCACGACATTAAGTTGGATTTTGCATTTATATATATTCTCGATTTCATTTATACTTAAACAATCAATGTTATTTTCATATTAGTTTATGTGTAAATTTTTGGTTGGCAAAATGATCTAATGATATACATTTAAGAATAACCTTTTAAATATTGATTCAAAAAATTAAATCTTAGTCAAAAGAAAGTGTTGAAATATATATAAATCTTACATTGGTAGATTATAAAAATAAATATTAATATATAAATAAATAAAAAATTTTATTATACTGATTTGATTCAAATTTTTACAATTAAAATGATCTAATAAAAAATATTATAAAATAACTCATTCTCTCTAAATTACCCAAATTGTCTCTTGTTACTAAATAAAGCCAAAAATAAATTTCTATAAGAAATAACCAAATTAACCATCATAATTATTCTCATTTTTTTTTAATTTATACCAAATTTTATATGAATTTTATTACGATATCCAAAAATCAATTACAAAAAGTCTTGCTGCTCAATCCTATTAATAAATAAATTCGAATTGCATACTTTATGTGAAAATATATTTAGCAAATAGTGTAATGTATTTTCATTCACATAAACAAGAAAAAAAAAATTTGGTTAAATTTGGTGTACACAATATATTCAATATGAAAATTACATGTGAATATTATGAAAATATATTAATATCTTTACATTGAGCAAAATAATGAACATATTCATAATAAAATTTTAAAATATTTGTTTGTGATTGATTTGATATATAAAAAATTAATTATATGAAGAATAATTTAGAATTTTCTAAATAAAATATTTTTTTTAAATAAATTTAAGTTGAAATTTTCCCATTCCAAGAATTTAAAAAAAAAAAGTAAACCATTTCTGTTTGGTGTTTTCTTGATTTGTAGGACTTCAAAAGCGAGGGACGGATTATAAATCACTTCTCTATTAATTGCAAAGGGTAAAATGAGTTCAAATTACGTGCAAGTTAGTGAAGAAAGAGAGTTTAAAATTATCACCAAACTATTAATTAACCATTTATAATTTTAAGAGTTACTCACTTAACTAGGAAAGATATTGAACACAATAAATTAGTCTGTGCTTAATAATTCATCTATTGTTCTATATATTTCTTTTGTTTTTTTAATATTTTAACAATCAATATTTTTTCATTAATGATGTGGAGCATTAAAAAATAAATATGATAAAAAAAGAGATATCAAATGAAACAGAGTGTCTAAATTAATTTTTTATTATAATATCATTTAATATGTCAATTAAAATTTATTTATTTAAATTTTTTTAATTATATTTCAAAATAACATTCATATAATATAAATCACTTAATTACTTAATACATGAATTCAGTATTATATATATGCAAGATATTGCTTATTGTTATATTCAAATTTATTATTTATTATTTTTTTATTTTTTTTATTAGAATCAATTTTTTTATTTCATTGTTTGCATAAATTATGTATATAATTAGATGAAAAAATATTTGTTATTCAAATAAATCATTATTTTCTATTTATTTTCTTAGTCTATATTACATTTTAGTCTCTCTCTTTTTTATATTATATTGCTTGTATACATATAATAATTTACGTGAAAAAAATAAATTTTTAAAATAAGTCAATCTAAAAATTTTAAATAAATAATTTTTTATATATAATTAATTAGTTAAATTTGAAAATAATTATATTTTTAACTGAAACTAAATATTCAAACTTAAATGAGACTATTATATATAGTTTAGAAAAACTATAACATATGTTGTAAATATATAATATAAGATATTATTGTGAAAAAAATTGTATAAAATAAAATATTGAATTGATTTCAATAAATAAAATAAATAATAAGAATTTAAATTATAAGAATTGAAGAGAGGTATGGTTCAAACCGAACTCATTAAATTGATTAATTCATTAATATTAAGTATAATCGATGAATTTTTCATTTCAAAATATAACTATCCGAATTAAATTGAATAGCACATCAACAAATTTAAATATTTTTTTATCTTTTAATATGTATATATAAAAGACATATATAAATAATTAAAACTATCTTTTAAAATAATAACAAATTCATTAATATATATATAAAAATTATTTTATATTGTACACTTGTATATTATAGAAAATATAATAACTAATTATAATGGTTGTGGTATTTTTATTTTTTATTTGAATATATTAAATAAAATAATACTAAAACTATTTATTTTATTTAAAATTTAAAGTAAAAAATAATATTCTTTTAAATAATGAGTTTTTACATAATATTATTGAAAATTTAATTTTGGCATATGTGTTTAAATAAAAAGTGAAACTTAATTAATAAAAATAAATTAAAAATTCGTCCTTGCCTATAACTCTATCAAATTGGTTTCAATTAGAGAAACTCGGACATAATATTGGTCGATTCTGGATTAGAGTGGGGTATTGATAAAGTGTAGAAATTGGCATAGTTGTTGTAGCAAAATCATGACTTGTGCAACCAACTTCATCTAAATCTAGGCGCTGCTTTACTTTAATTTATTTTTTTGAATAATTACAGAGATTCTCCTATGACAGTTGACTAATTATAGTGATAGTTGCTATTAAAAATTGAGGGCAAAAAAAAACTTTGAAATCTTAATGCTAGTAATTAGTTAATCTTAAGCTAATCAAAGTTAGATATGCAAATGGGATTATAGTAATAACCTAAGTATCAATATTACAATTTAGAGCCTAATTTGAGTAATTAAAAAATTAATTTATTTTTAGAGATTTCATATTCGAATATTTTTAAAATAATTAGATGTATAATTTATTAAAATTAAATATATTATCTTATAAAAAAAATTATATTCCTTTTAATAGACGTGAGACTCATTAAAATCAAATGAGATATCTCACCAAAAAAAATTTATCAAATATCAATATCATGTTAAAAACAACATTTCGATATTACCAAAGAAATGTTTTGTCGTTAGTGCTCATGAGTCGGAACCCACAGCTTTTTACGTTCCACGTCCCTCTCAAAACCACTGCACCCCTTGTTTTCTCGTCCCATCAAAATGACATTTTTACCCTTGTTGTTTTAAAGTACTTATTTTCATCTTCATTAACAGCTCTTTATTCATTATTCTCGACATTATAACATAAATAAAAATATATATTTGTTTTTATTAATTTATTAATTTAAATATTTGTAATCAACTTTTAATTTGATTAGGTAAATGAATTAGAAATTAATATATGTGATAAGATATAGTATTACTATAATATTAAAATTATTTTTAAAATATAATATTTTGAATTTGAATATCAATTAAAAATTAATTAATAAAAATGGCATTTCGTAATTAGAAGCAGAATAGAGGTTATATGATTAGTTATTTTTCCTATATATATATGATAAACGTGCTCTCTAATTATGTTGCAACTCCTCCTGTAGTCGAAAAGAAGACTATGCAAGTCTTGCGCCCCCTCAAAACCCACCAATTAACATGGATCCCAAACTCAAACACCCACCACAACCGGCACCGTCTATCACCAACACTCTCCCCCGTCAAAAACCACCGTCAACCACCCATGATCACCGCCGTGGCTGCTGCTCCACCACAAGTATTAAAGCACCAAAAGACCCACTCAATGCCACCAGAGAAAATAGAAATATTTAGATCCTTGGAGAATTGGGCCACACAAAATGTGCTGCCACTTCTAAAACCAGTAGAAAAGTGCTGGCAACCACAGAACTTCTTGCCTGACCCCACAATACCATTTCAAGATTTCACTGATCAAGTGCGGGCCCTACGTGATCGGACGGCTGAGCTGCCTGATGACTATTTTGTGGTGCTGGTGGGTGATATGATTACTGAGGACGCATTGCCTACATATCAGACCATGATTAATACTTTGGACGGAACTAGAGATGAGATTGGGGCTAGCCAGAACCCATGGGCTTTGTGGTCTCGGGCCTGGACTGCTGAGGAGAACCGCCATGGGGATTTGCTAAGGTCTTACTTGTATTTGTCGGGTCGGGTTGATATGTTGATGATTGAGCGGACCGTCCAGTATTTGATTGGAGCTGGCATGGTAATCTATATATATATATAATTTAATCTTTTTATATTGTCATAAATCATAATATAAAATTTATAAGAGTATAATAATATGCAGGATCCGGGTACAGAAAACAACCCGTACTTGGGCTTTGTGTACACGTCATTTCAAGAGAGAGCCACATTTGTCTCACATGGCAATACGGCGCGTTTAGCTAAGGAGGGAGGTGATCAAGTACTTGCGCGCATATGCGGCACCATAGCATCAGATGAGAAGCGTCACGAGAACGCCTACGCCATGATCGTTGAAAAGCTACTTGAAGTGGACCCCAATGGAGCAATGTTAGGAATTGGCGACATGATGCGGAAGAAAATCACGATGCCGGCCCACTTGATGTATGATGGGCGGGATCCACATTTGTTCGAGCACTTCTCAGCTGTAGCTCAGCGGCTTGGAGTATATACGGCTGGTGATTACGCTGATATTTTGGAGTTTTTGATCAGACGGTGGGGGTTAGAGAAACTGGAGGGACTAACGGGTGAGGGGAGACGTGCACAGGACTTTGTGTGTGGATTAGCACCTAGGATTAGGAAGTTGCAGGAACGAGCTGATGACAAGGCTAAAAAGATGGGGCCACAAGGAGTCAAATTTAGTTGGATTTTCAATAGGGAGGTCCCTTTGTAAAATCCGTGGGGCTTTTTTATTCACTTCTCTGCCAGGTTGTCGGACTCCGACCAGTCGGTCGGAACGAGAAACCCGAGATGCCAAAATAATTAGGGGTTGAAATAAATGAAAAAATAAATAAGCTTGTAATTCTGTTAATTTTTTTATTTTAATTTTTCTCATGAACCCAATTTATAATGTTTAATTTCATCCTTTTGACCTTAAACTTTTAACAATTAAATTCTCAAATTTGACACAAAAAATGTTTAATTTCATCCTTTCATAATTTTATGATACCAAAAAAAAAAAAAATCATTAATCAATTATAATAAAGATAATAAGTATTTGTTTCTTGATCAATTTCTCTGTGATAATTAATTGATGAACTATCTATATTTTATTAAATGAAAATTATAAATTGATGCGTGTAAGCATTTTCATGCATAAAATGACTAGGGCTGGGCTGCTGGCTTTATAAAATAGAACCTCTCTAAATCCGACATGGCGTTTGTTCACTCAGAAATGTCCATTTCATGGGATGAATAGTGTTAGCATTCAAATGATTTAAAAAAGACAAGTAGTAGAGACCAAAAAAAAAAAAAGAGAGTATATATATATATATATATTTTTTATAACACAGTTTTACAAACATTATATTTCAATAATTGGATCTTTCCAAATGCGCACATCATCGTTATAATTGTAATTAGCAAAGGAATAATTAATCAATCAGGCCTCTTTTTCAAGTTGAAGGGGATGATTAGAAGAAGAATTAGAGGGAGAACCCACCTCCAAAGACTTATTAGCATGCAAATCTTTATTCAATTTCTCTTCTTTCTTGATCACTTCATCAACATGAACATCATCTTCAATTTCTATCATTACAGCTCGAGGTCCATGAGGCCCTTCCACAATGGCTTCTTTAATTTTCAAGTGTTCATCCTTGCTAATAAGATCAGTTTCTTTAATTTCCTTTTTCTTTTTTTGCTTAAGAAAGCAACACAAACAAACAGCAAGAAATGCAAGAAAGAAAAGTCCACCAAATGAGACAAACACAATCACTATCACTGTTGTACTATTGTTGCTTGGTGATGGTGATGGTGGCAGAGGGGGTGGTGGAGGTGGACGTATATGTGGTGGTGGTGGTGGTGGACGTACATTAGGTGGCGGTGGAGGCTTGGAAGGGTGACTTGGTGGGAGAAGGGAAATATGGGAAGTCAAAATTATTGGAAGAGGCCATTAATAATTTGTAGAATATTAGCTAAAGATAGTTTTGAAATTGAGAGATGTCTATCAATGATAATTAATGGTGTTGGGTGTTGGCTATTTGTAGTGAGAGATTTGGATTATTTTTTACTATTAAAATCAATAGCAAGATTTTAGTGACTTGACTCTCATTCTAAGATTTGTTGGATTTGATTGTTTGCATTGGAAAACACTTCACTCATCTATTTCCCGCACAATGCTTAATTTCAGCTTGTTTTTCTTCTCAAGCTCATTTCTATACTCCAACTTCAAAGTTTATAATAATTTCCATTGTTTTAGGTCATACATACCATAATTTCCAATCAGTTCTATTTTTACTTAATTACTGCAAATTTGGATTGATGATCAATATTCATACGTTTGTTTGGATAGGACTTGATTGGAATTAAACGAAAAGGGTATGTCCAAAACGGGAATGGGAAGTTGTGGTTTAAAAGTTGAAAGAGGTCTGAAGGAGAAGCAGCGTTTGGTGGAATTGAAATTACAAGAATTCTCATCGAATCTATTGTTCTGGTTTTGGCAATTTTATTTATTATTATATTCCCTTTCCTTGATGCAGCTGTTTGAAGAGAGAGCAATTCTCAGAAAATGGGAAATTTCCACTCAAAATTTTAGGGAAGAAAACGGAAGTTTGTGGAGCGTTTTAAGAGCTGCAAGGAAAAACCAAAACGATGTCGTTGGACAGTTAATTCCTTCTCCCGAAGGTCCTTGGCCAGTTGATTTTGTTTCAAAGTTGCTCTTAATTTCGTTATTTCACTCGTATTTATTCAACTTATTCAAGAATTATGTTACCATCATTATTGTGTTCAAAAAAAAAAAAGACTGCTACTCGATTTTATTAGAATTTCAGCCATGTTTAGTCCTCAAATGAAAATTACATTGTAGTTAGCAGGATTCAGTCCTTCTATAGTATATAAAGGTAAATGGGGCCTCCAAATTGGAGGGGAAAATTTTAAAAAGGCAAATTATCATTCAAAATACCAAGGCAAAGAAGCACTCACAAGAAAATGAATGGAGGTCCCTTGCAGCAATATAATAATTTCAGTATTGGAGCAGTTGGAGTTGTGGAGATATGATTATGATGGTAAAGGTGAACTACTGGCAGTAGTTTAACTCTCTGATTTATGAAGCTCTCATCATCCAGATCAAGAAAAAGTTCCAGAAAAAATGAAGATGCACATTCTAATAATATGAATTGACCCTCTATATGTTGATGTAGTTACTGAAAACATAACTCAACTCCCAATATATTGACTTCTGTACGACATCTACACGTAAATTGTAAGTATGAAAGAATAACCAATCATAAAGATGAGAGAGATTTGGTGGTGATAGCAGCAGGAGGTGATGGAGTAGCAGTTGCATTGTCTGTCCAATTTTTTTCACCCCAGTGCCACAACATGCTCTCCCAGAAGCAGAAATCTTCGAAGCAAGTTTCTAAACGTTCGTCTTTTATCTTGATTTTCCAATGACCATCAGTGTAATTACCTTTCTCAGCTTGCCTTCGGTCCCACTCCAAAGCTGCCTTCTGCTTGGACCTAAGCAGGCAGTACTTATGCAAGTTTTCGGGCATGGCATCATGCACCTTCCACCATGTTTTGTGAGCAACATCACTAGCAAACTCCTGCAAAATGTCCACATTCCAGTTGCAGTCATAGTCCCGGAAGCATAGCCATGGTTTGTAACCCAGATAGTGCAGAACATAAAGGATTGGAGGATCGGCTCCAAAAAGACGAATTTTCCTTTGTTTCTTCTCCTCCTCATCGCCTTCCCAGAAGTGCTTCAAGAAGTTCATGTGTTTAGGAATCCGGTGCCACCATGTGAAAATTTCATTTAGGTAACCCTGGTCCCCACCATTGTAAGATTCAATCTCATTTATGTGATCCATTAACAGCTGGAACGTACAATTTGAAGGTTCAACCACCATCACTCCAGAGTTAAAAAGCGTAGCATTATTCCCTATAGCCGTTATTTCAGGCATCTCAAACAAGAAATCAATATTTCTCAGTATAAGCATGTCAGCGTCGATGAAAATGATCTTGTCATACTCTGTCAACTGCCAGAGACGAAATTTACTATAGTTCCATTCATTGTAAGCATCCTGTTCAGCTTTTGGGTTCCTGATTCTCTGAATTGTATGGATCTTCCACCCAGCAGCCTCTAAGCCTCCTCTATGGTACTCACTAATTGTTTCATCAACCAATATCACAAGATCTCGTGTTGAACCTGCCATGCGGATACTCTGAGCAGCAACAATTGCCCCACAAACATAAACATGCACAGAGTGCAGGATTGTTGCATATGCTTCCCTGTGTGCTCTTTCTGAATAGAAATTCTCTGTTGCAAAACATTTGGTTAGTTTTTCTTTAGCATTTGGTGTTGAGAAGGCTATTATAATTCTTAAAATCACTTAGCTGCATAGGATAACAAATTAGAGAATCCATAGTTGACTTGATCCCTTGGTGGTTCACTTTTACATATTTGTATTATAAAGATATTGTGCTAACTTGTCTATTTTTGTCATTTACCCCCATCTTGTCAGTGTCCACGTTATATGCAGGAAAGTGTAAATGGTTAATGCATTAAACCAAATAATTCAACTAAATAAAGGTTGATATCACTGAACTAAAAGATTCCAGAAGCATAAGAAAACAGGAGAAAAAATCAGACCAGCTGGTCTTCAATGCAGCACAAGGAAAAAATAACCAAAATAAACAACATAGAGAGAGAGATTTAAAAACTGACCTTTCGTCTTGAGAGGAACTGAGAGTTCACATGACCCTACTGGGAGCTGTAGTTTTCCGCGCAATATATTGAGGTTGGGTTGATACAGCCATAAATTCCCTTCTCGCAAAATAAGTTCCTTGCAAGTAAACAGATTTGGAGCTGGGAAGCAGTCAGTTACCAAAAGTACCTGAACTGAATGATAACTTTTGGCAGAAGCAGCAAGACTTGCTGCTGCAAGCTGCAGATGCAAACGAGCCACATCTCTTGACCATTTAACAGACTTGATGCATGGAAGCTTGACAGCAATAATATCAATACGTGGTTTGCCAGGAACTTTAAGCTTGGGCAGTGAAGCACAAGTGGGAACCTCAAAATCTTCTTCTTCATCTATCCATTCAGGGTAAAGCGTTTCCCAAGTTATGTTTCGCTCTAGATGGTCAAGGTGTAGGACAACGTGCTCAATATCCGGCAGTAGCTGCCACCAATTATTAATCTCACTCTCGTTAAAGTTTAACAAGCCAATGCCCTGATATTCACTACTGTCATTTAGTTTGTCAATAAAGTTCGAAATTAGGTCCCAGTCAATGTCCGAAGTTGATACATAGCGAGAATCTGCAGCAGGATCCTCTCTTATCTGTAGGTCTACCAGACTTGACCTGTATGAAACAATGTTTCCCTTAAAATTATTGCTCAAAGATAAAATTAATACACTATTCCTTCTGGCTAAATGTGGAGGGGCAACCACAACTATCTTAAGCCAGCACCACTATGATCAGGTTGATTAAATTATTCAGTGACCAGAAAAGGGTAAAATGAAATGTGTAACCAAAAAACCTTTATGTCAGGATCAAATTAATACAAAATAAGAAACATCGTAACATAAACTATCACCCGGAATTATCAAAGTAAAAACAAGATGAACAGGCAACAAAGCATGAATACCTAGATCCAGAGGTAGAAGGGTGATCTGCAATATAAACTACAGGAGAATGGAAGAGAGTGATTAAACTTCCCAATGCAATAATCACCAGAACAAGTTTCAATGTAGATATCTTGCAGTTCAAATTCCTATATTGGATAGGAACCTGGAAGGCCTTTTCAACATCTCTAAGACTCCTATCTCTTAGGAACTTTCTTCTGTTTGTCTCTTCTCTGTTACAAAGAAGCCATTCCAAGTAGATAAAAATAAGTTTTAAAGAAACCAAACTCATCAATGGCAATCACTAACAGATACAACAAGGTTTGTATAAATAAAAATGACTATACACAAACAAAAAAATTCATGATAATCATATTTTTGAGCATCAAAACATCACAAAATAAACTGGTCAGAACCTATAGCATGAATAACTACTAATACAAAATCACTTAAATTTACTTAATTAAAGATAATCCATAAACATAAACAAGTAGATATTAGTGAAATGAAGAGTATGAATCTTGGTACAAAATCAAACAAAATAGAAATTTAAGTGAAATTATAACTAACGGAGCAGAAATCAAGTAGTTCAAGCTTATCCTAGTGTCCAAACAGATCATAGAACAAGTGCCAAAGAAAGAGAGAGAGAGAGAGAGAGACTAACTTTGAAGTAGAGAGTCGTTGCCTGGGCTCCACGGGACTAGGTGAGGAGAATCCTCTCATCTTCTTCTTTAGGGATTCAGTTGAAACTTGAGGAAGGTAGTATCTGATTTGATTTTTCTTTTTAATTTGACTTCATTTCCTATTGATCATGAAAAACAGAATCTGGAAATTGAAATGCCAAACATAAACTTTTTTTTTTTTTTGGGAAACTGAAACTGCAATTTCAACAAGTGAAGAAGAAGAAGAAGAATCTAATTCTAATTTGGAAAAATGATTCATTTTGTTGTGATAGGCGGTTCGCTGAAGTACCCCTTTTTCTATTATTATTATTCAATTGACTTTCATCTTTGCCCCTTATTTGGACAATCCAGTAAATAAGAGTGAAAATAAAATAAAAAAATAAAACATAAATTTTTTTCTTGTTTGAAATGAGGGAGAAAAATAAAGAATAAAATAAGATATATATATATACACTTACCTCATAGAGCTATTTGAAATACATAATTTTTTTTTAATATGTCTTAATTTAATCCCTCTTTTCATAATCTAAAATATATTTTATTTTAATATTATAATAATAACTTCATTAAAATATATGTTAAAAAATATAATATAGAATAAATTAGAGATAAAATATAAATAAAATTAAGATTAATTGAGAAATATAAAATTAAAAAAGTGAAGATATATTAAAGTATTAAATAAATTAAAAATATAAAAATAAATATAAATTTTTTTTTATAATTATAGATTTTATAATTATAATATTTATTATAAATAAAAAAATAGTTAATAAAATTTTACATAATTTTTTTTTTAAATCGTATGATGTCCATAATTATTAACTTGAATAAAATTAAATTTAATTTAGATGATATTCATAATATATGCCTTTTGTCACAAATCGATATTAAAATCTTACTCTAAAATATAAATATATTTTGTCATTTTAATAATATTTTATTAGTATTTGGTAAATTAATTTAAGTGTACATAGCCACGTAGAAAGCATTTCTTTCCATGTTCATTGCATAAAAAATTAATAATAAAAATAAATAAATGACATAAAATGGAGCCGTTAGGAAGTGGTTGTTCTATGACACGAAGGTTGATGAATATATGCTAAAGGTAGTTATGGATGCCTTCCCTGTCACGTTCAAGCTCTAAAAATGTTTAATTTATACTCTTATTTATTTAATCTAATAATAATATACCTTTTATTTAATAAATTTAAAATTCTTTGTTTTTTTAATACTAAAAATATATTTTACACTATCCATCTATATCTCATTAAGACATTAACCTGTTTCTTATTTAATTTTAGATAAACTATATAAAATGAAATGTTTACTGTCATTATATAAATTAGATATAATGAAAAGAAACAGAGAATCTTTCAATATTTGTTATGATAATTAAATATTATTAATATATAATATGTTCTTAAATTCAAACCGATTAAATAATCGATAAATCATAAATTCAATCGAAAATAAATTGGTTTAATTGAAATTAAATTAGAATAATTAAATTAATATTTTATAATAGAAAAATATTAATTAATTTAATATTAATTTTTTATTTTATTTTTTAAATTCAATTTAATTTTATAAATTAAAAAATTATAAAAATAAAATAAAATAAAATTATATATATATATAAGAGAGAGAGAGAGAGATTTAATGGATAATTAATGTAAATAAAAAGTGGATTTCTTTAAATCAATCATCTATTAAATGTCAATTGTCATTCTCAATAAATAAAGGGTAGTTTTCTTGTACCTATATAAACATCTTTTTGTTATTCAGAGGGTAATTTGTATTCATAGTAACATCTTTTTTACATTGAGGGTGTAATTTGTATTTATAGTCACCGAATTATTTGCAAAATTTTAATACGATAATATATATAATTTTTTATTATTAAAATTATTAAAAAAATTTATTATAATTATCATGTGAAATTTTTATTGAATTTAATGACGTGACCGATAAATAATTCAATGAAATGTTGATTCATCAAAAAGTATCACGTAAATAATGTCATATTAATCTAACCCATAATAATTAAATTAAAAGTCAAATTTTAATATGACCATATAAATATTTTTTTTATTATTATAATTACTAAACAAACTTAATAATTCTATTATAATTTTCACACAAATTTCTAATGAATGCTTTAAGGACACTGATTACAAATTATTATTTCAAACAAAATATAATTATAAAATAATTATATTAGAAAAATATAAATAAATTAATATAAAAATAAATTTAATGAGAAAAAATAAAAAATTTTGATTGAATTATATTTCGTTGTAATTGTTATTATTCCAAAAAATATGTCAGAAGATCTATTTTTCACTTATTTATTTTATTTTTATTTTTATTTATTTTATATTATCTAAATTTTTAATTTTTAAAGATACTCGATAAAAAAATCATTAAATAAAATTGAATTTTTTTAATTAATTTTTTTTTTAATTTTATTAAATAATATATCATTTATTAATAAGTGACAAAAAATTACATGTAAAAGTCTTAAATTTGAAAAAAAAAATGATGAGAAAAAAAATAATATATCAATTTCATTAAATAAATACATCACAGTTTAAAAATTTTATGTATATTTCATTTTAGAAAAAATAATAAGATATGACAAGTTTTTATATTTTTAATATTTAATTTATAATAAATTGAAATCAAATAATAATTTGATTTTATAATATTTATATTATTTATATAATTGTGAATTTTTTTTAGCATTAAGAGGATAAATTAAATCTGAATATATTATTCACGTAAATATATATTTTATTATTAAATTATATTGTCGATTATAAATTTTAATTAAAAGATAAATTAATTAAATTTTTTATGTTTGAATTTTCAAGTTATCTTTAAATTAATAGTTAAGTTTGTCTAAAAATTATAATAGAATTATTAAATTTGTTTAATGACAATAGTAATAAAAAAAATATGTATGTGATTATATTATAATTTGACTTATAGTTTAGTGACTTTGGATTAAATTGATGTAATATTTTTTTGATAAGTCAATATCTGATTGAATTGTTTGCCGACTACATCAATAAATTCGACTGAAATTTCGCCTGAAAATTATAATATAATTTTTTAATTTATTTAATGATTTTAATAATAAAAAAATTATAAATATGGCCAAATTAAAATTTATTCTATAATTCAATGATCATGAGTATAAATTACCAATTATTTAGATGGTAATAACAAACCCTAAAATCATACTCTCTCCAGCGACACTCATTTTTTGTGTTTTTCATATGTGACGTTGCCCTCAATTTCTATGGTTCTGCTTTTAATTTGTATTTTTTTTTTTCCTTCTTTCCTTTTTCAATTGGTATTTTGCCTCTTCTTTCCTTTTTTTGCAGTTTTTTTTTTTGGTTCAATTTCTTTTAATTTATATATCTGCATTTTATTTCTTCCTGTGCTTCACCCAGCGATTGTAAATTAAGAGACTGAGAATAAGGGTTCTTTTCCTTCTCTCCCTTAACTATCAAACCCTATTCAAAACCCTTTTTTTCTTGCTTGTTTTCTTTAAAAGAAATAGAATTACCATTGATATGATTGTTGGTATTGGTGCTTGCTTTGTGGATCTTTAACCTCAATTTTGTGTTCTTTCATGTAGGTGCACACGTCAGATTTTTAGAAAGAGAATAATTCTTTATATAAAGAAATAAAAATATTATGATAATAAAATAAATTTATTAAAAAATGATAAAATAAAAAAAATAAAATAAAATTTAAAAGAAAATAAAGAAAAAAATAAAATAAAATGAGATTAAATAATATTTT
The DNA here is from genome assembly GCA_948193065.1 of Aleurites moluccanus. Taxonomy (NCBI): domain Eukaryota; kingdom Viridiplantae; phylum Streptophyta; class Magnoliopsida; order Malpighiales; family Euphorbiaceae; genus Aleurites; species Aleurites moluccanus. The sequence goes on along the minus strand of CANXYC010940007.1, from coordinate 52,655 downwards.
ATTACAAATTAAAGAATTATTTTTTTTAAAAAAATATTTTATTAATTTTAATAAATTTTAAGAACGGATTAATAATTTATCTTAAAAAATTTTAAAAATTTAAGGAGCAAAAAAGAAAATAGAAAAATATAAAATTAAATAATATTTTATTAGAGACTAAAAAATTAATTTTTTAAAATAAAAATTAATTTTATAAATTTAAAAGATTAAATAATAATTTTATATTAAAAAATTCCAAAAATAAGGAAAGCACGCCACCTCTTGCCCTAATTTAAATACACCGCTACTTCCATGGAGATCGAGATCGAGAGGCAAAAAAAAATTTCGCTTGAAAAATGGAAGCTCCTTGTCAATTAGAAACGACACCGTTTTTTGCCTAAGATATAATTGCATTATCGGCTGGTGGCCGGTTTTTTTCCCGGGTCAAATAGATCGAGTAAATTCTTCATATTCGGATCGGCTTAAAGATCGATTCCCATATTTTCAGTCGAATCGGTTGAATCGATCCCATTTTTATTGGACCAATTCTGCTGGTTGTGTAACTCCAATTAAATATGACTTTTTTTTTTATAATTTCTAACTTTCATAAATTTTCATGTTTTAAAAAATTTATAATTTTATCCCATCCCCATATATTTTGTATTGAAAGGCATTTCATCTTAAAATAATGGTGAAAATTGAAAGTTGAAATTTTTGATATCCAATTTCTTAAAAAAATATTTATTCATTCTCCCCCATAAACATAAATTCATATATATATTTTTTTCTTTATCTCAAATTATAATATAATATTAAATAAAATTTTAGATAATATTTCAGATTATAGAATATTTAGTAGAGCGATTGACATATGTATAATTAATTGGCTAATAAAATAATATAATTTTTTTTAATTGACTATATATATATTAATAATAATTAATTAAAAATATTTAATCGGTCAATCAAACACCTCATATATCTCATAATTATTCTTAATAGCTAATAGCTAATAATTAATGTTTACCGATTATTGAACTGTAAAATAATTATAAGAATAGTAATTATATTTACATATATACATATATATTATTTTTTATTTTTATTTTTATATTTAATATATTGTAAAAATAAAAATATTAATTAAGAAAATTATACTTAATTTTTTATATATATTTACTAACTGTTTTTATATGTGAACTTAATAATTATTTAAAGTAGTCTAAATAATATTTTAATAATAAATATTATTTTTTTAAATGAAATATTATTTTTTAAAAATTATAAATAAAGATATCATATAAAAATTAATTTAAAAATAATTTAATCAATGATAATTTATTATAAAAATAATATAGTATAGGCCATATCATATAATTTATTATTTAAATTTTTTGTTGAGAAGAATTTGAAATATGGAAAATTTTTACAGTATAATAATTTATCACGTATATTTAATCATAATTAATAAATAATTAATTAATATAATTTTTTATTATTTTATTAAATTAATATGTATATTCAGTGTATATAAGTATTTTTCTTAATAATCAAAACTTTATATTATACACATTCGGAAAACTATGTTATACAAATTTTCAAGGATGTTATCAACTTATTATTGTAATTAATCCAGAGGACCAGACTGGAAACTATCAAGTTGCTGGTGCTTTAAATCAAAGAAACGGTGCGTTTGGTGCTTCTGCTTGTCTTCCTCGGTTCTGGTCTCCCTTCAGCCTTTACGCATATCTGACAGAGTCTCTCTCCGCTGCACTTTGAATCAAACTACCCTTCTCTATTGCAAACATCATCCGGAAGATCAAACTCATAGATCTAAACGGTCAATCGCCACCGGTCTCAGAAAATGGTGCTGGTATCGGCAGTACGGGATTACATAAACCGGATGCTGCAAGATATTTCCGGCATGAAGGTTCTCATTCTCGATTCCCAAACGGTACTAATAATTTCTCATTTGACTTTAGCTTTATCTTTTTTTTTTATCTTGATTTTTCTAATTAATTTGCTTAATTCGCTTAAAAGCCATTAGTTTTGCATTTAAGGTTAACTATGTTGCAATTATAAGCATGAAAGCAAATTCTGACGAACTATATGAATAATTGTTGACGATCCAAAACCCTAGCAATGGTAGTTCTTGTAAATTCTTAGGCTTTTTAGAGTTAATTTGATGTGGAGAGGCAAAAATGGTGCGGAGTTAAGAATATTAAGGCAAACTAATGTTTCATGCACCAAATTATATAGATTAATAGAATAAGCTTTTGTGTCATTTGAAGTTTGTGGTGGCCTTGAACATATGTGAATTGATTGTTTGCATTGTTTTTTTTTTTTTTGGTCCCTTTTCTTGCTCAGCCAAAATTATGCATTAATAAAAGGGGGTTTTCTTATGTTGTTTTATGCGTTTCAGGTTAGTATTGTAAGTGTTGCCTATTCACAATCAGAGCTTCTTCAGAAGGAAGTATTTTTGGTAGAATTGGTAGATTCCATTTCCAAGTCAAAAGAATCTATGTCGCATCTGAAAGCAGTTTACTTCCTTCGCCCTACGTCTGATAATATTCAGCATTTGCGCCGGCAGCTAGCTAATACTAGATTTGGGGAATATCACCTGTGTAAGCTCTTATGATAGAGTTTGATTTGATCTCTTAATATCTGAAATTTTATTTGTAACTATTGGTTGTTGAGCTAAACTCCTCTATTCCTCATGCTGCATTTACAGTTTTCTCCAACATGTTGAAGGATACCCAGATTCATATTTTAGCTGATTCAGATGAGCAGGAAGTTGTACGGCAAGTTCAGGTACCTTATTATTTACTAACACTTTTACTTAACTGATAATTTACTTTTTTCTTTTTTTCTTTTTTGTTTCAATGAGTATCTCATTTGTTTCTTTTCTAAATTTTCTCCTCTGGTTTACATATTTTTAATATGAGGTCCCTGACTTGGTGATGCATGAGTTCAAATGTTAACTTCACAATATTTGAATCTATTGTCATGTGAGAAAATTATGGTAAGCACCATGAAATAAGCCATTGTCTTGTGTGATGGTCAAACTGGAAAATTTAGTCACCTAGCACAAGTTTGTGTTCAGCCACTTTGTGCTAAAATGCTGAATGTTAGAGTTATATTCAGATCATACCTCCCGGGAAAGTGCTTCAGTATAAGTAATTGGTGATGACATATTATATATGGTTATCTTAAGAAAAATGTAGGAACAACTAGATTATTGCATATTTTATGTGAATGTGAAAGCCCAACTAAGTAGTCCTCTTATACTTGTACAATACTATCATAGTCCTTGCAAAATTTATATGCAGACTTTGTTAATTAGACATCATCAAATGCCATATTATTTATCAAGTCCCTTGATCTGAGATTAAATTTAGGAGTAATTGCCATATTAATTTTGCAGGAATTTTATGCAGACTTTGTTGCAGTTGATCCATTTCATTTCACGTTGAATATTCCTTCAAATCATTTTTATATGCTCCCAGCAGTTGTAGATCCTTCAAGTTTGCAGCATTTCTGTGACAGAGTGGTGGATGGTATTGCAACTGTTTTTTTGGCATTGAAACGAAGACCTATCATTCGATATCAGAGAACCTCTGATATTGCTAAAAGGATAGCACAAGAAACAGCAGTGAGTGAAATTTCAGACAAAAGATGTTACATGGACTTTAGATGCATAAAAGCATTTTTTGAACTGCTATGAAAACCAACTATCTATGTTGAATTACATGATTGGTTATTTTCTCCAGTTTCATTTCTTAGAATCAGTTCAAGGATATATGCACAGACATATATTATGTTTGTGCTTATAACATTCAGTTTTGCTAAAGCTGCATGTCTGCATTATATGCAAGTTCAGATTTATATGCTTAAAAATTTATACGTGTCTATGTATATTCATACCATAATAGTGAATCCCATGTGGTTGAAGGCACCTTGTAAGTACTATGAATTTTGATGTCACAGAAAACTGATTTCTTCTTTAACTTTTATGGTATAACAGAAGTTGATGTACCAGCAGGAAATTGGCCTCTTTGATTTCAGGCGAACAGAAGTTTCTCCTTTGTTGCTGATAGTTGATCGAAGGGATGACCCTGTGACACCTTTGCTGAATCAGTGGACCTATCAGGTACTGTTGCTGTGACTATGATATGTGATTTTCTTTTATGTTCATGTGTGGGATATTCCTCTTGAATAATTTTGATGTCTGGCTGGTACAGTTCCATGATTAATCTCTTCCGCCTGCAGGCAATGGTTCATGAATTACTAGGTATTCAGGACAACAAAGTAGATTTGAGAGGTATTGAAAAGTTTTCGAAAGATCAGCAGGTTGATTTGACTCTCTCTGTTGCCACATATAATATTAAATTTTAGTAGTTTGCATAAAGTATCATCTTCGTTTTGTTTACAACTTTAGGAGGTTGTGCTGTCATCAGAGCAAGATGTGTTCTTCAAAGCTAACATGTATGAGAATTTTGGAGATATTGGAATGAATATCAAGCGGATGGTTGATGATTTCCAGCAAGTTGCGAAAAGTAACCAAAACCTCCAGACAATAGGTTTGTGTTTGGAAACATTGAGAATTTTTCCCATATACTGTACAATTTACCAGTTTCAACTATTACTCATAGCTTGGTTTACCAATATATCAGTAAATCCTTTGAATTTCTGCAGAGGACATGGCCAAATTTGTTGACAGTTACCCTGAGTACCGGAAAATGCATGGCAATGTTTCAAAGCATGTGACATTAGTTACAGAAATGAGCAAGATAGCTGAAGAGCGAAAGCTCATGCTAGTTTCAGAAACAGAACAGGAGTTGGCTTGCAATGGTGGGCAAGGAGCAGCTTTTGAGGTGGTGTATATGAATCATCTGTTCTTGGTTTTTGAGGTGCATGAGGGAGGGAAAAAAAATTAAAAATTAAAAAAATTAAAATTAAATTTTAATTTTAATCGGCCATAAAAAATTATTTTTTCAATTTGTGTCCATTTGCTAAATTGCTACCAAAGTCTCACGTCAGATTAAAATATAACAAATTAAAAGGATTTAGGTGGCTAAAATTGAAAATGTGTGTGAATGTTTTGACGATTTTGGTCATTAGATCTAAAACTAAAGCATTTAAAAAACCCACCAAAGATTGATGTGTTGGTTGCGAAGTGAAAAGAACAGTGAAGTGATTGGAGGATACTTGGAATTAGAAAGCCTAGAATGTGTTTATAGCCTTTCTTGATGCGACAGACTGGCAGCAGGTTTTTGAGGAAGTAGAATGTGTTTATCTCTTGTGTGACTGAAAGACCTAAACATTAATTCAAATGCAAATTCTATTTTTATCAAGGATGCAAACAGAACCCCAATCTTCTAGTCTATAAACAAACCATAAATAATGAAATAAATATATATTTACAGTAGATCAATGATTGCTTATCTGAGGATCTATTTATGCTTGATTCCATCAATTAGCATTTCATGTAATGTCTTATCTGACAACTTGCTATTTAGTACCTTATATCTATTGTCTTTCATATGCCTTCTAATGTGCTAGTATAACTATTGCTGCAATGGCAATACCATCCAATTTACTGCTATTGATTATTATTCATATGTGATTTCATTGAGATCTTAGCTCCCTAAATGATTCTTATTAGCAGTCTGAAGCTACAATTGGACATGTATGATGCAATTGGTGAACAATGATCAATCTCTTTTCTTCATGTACTTTATTGCAGGCAGTGACAAATCTTTTAAACAATGGAAGTTTATCCGATATTGACTGTCTGCGCCTGGTGATGTTATATGCTTTGCGTTATGAGAAGGAGAGTCCTGTTCAATTGATGCAGCTTTTCAATAAACTGGCTTCTCGATCTCCCAAGTACAAGCCTGGGGTAACTATCAATTTTGGATCATCGCCACATAGTTTGACTTGTGTTTACATTCTCAGTGCAAAATACAAGTCTTGAGTATCATATTAGTAACATGTTTATTGATGCATATCCATATATAAGAGGCCATTAATGATCGGATACATTTTCATTAATGACAACTCAATAATAGGAAGATTAGATCACACTGTTAGTCAAATTTACCTGTCAGATCCTTTAATACTCTTCACTGATGTTGGGGAATGGGGGAATATAATCCAAATGGGTTAAATTTGGCTGTCTCATTAAATTAGGATGTTTTAATTTGTTGTTGGACTTTATCTTTATGCATCTTGGTCATGCTACAAATATGTCAAGAGATTTTGTGTCATTTGCAGTTGCTAAGTACAAAAAATGAATTGTTTTGACATATTCATCATTAATTGGTTTTGATATATTGATCATCATTAAATGGCAGCTTGTCCAATTCCTCCTGAAGCAAGCTGGTGTTGATAAGAGAACTGGGGATCTTTATGGGAACCGAGATCTTCTGAATATTGCTCGTAACATGGCTCGTGGATTGAAGGTTGAGATGAAAAATTACTCATACATTCACTTATTTTCCTTCTTCACAATCCATATTTAGTTGCTTATAGATTTTTTTTTTCCATCTTTCTCATAGGGTGTTGAAAATGTATACACCCAGCACCAGCCTCTTCTGTTCCAAACCATGGAAAGCATAATCAAAGGGCGGATGAGAGATTTGGACTATCCTTTTGTTGGGAATCATTTTCAACAGGGAAGGTAGGTATGGTAGATAATGGAAAAATCATGTTTATAATGTTATACTTTTGAAATTATTTTGTCTGTTATCAGTTTGTATTTGATAGCTTGAGTTTGAGTCATATCATATGAGATAGATTCCACAAATTGAGGTGCCAAATTTTTGGTTCATTTAGCAATTGTATACATTTCTAAGTGCAACAGCAGCTGATGACTAGTTAGGTGAATCAACAACTTATCCCGTCATCGTAGTTAATCTTCATTCTACCTCAAACACCTCTCAAGAGATCTGAAGCTCTTGCGTTTAACATTTATTTCATAATATTTAATGGTACAGCCAGAATCTTAGCAAAATGCTAGAGAAAAAATTGTAATTTTGTCACTAATTGATTGAGGGTGTATTGTGAATGAACCATCCAAGTCAGTCAAAAGGATGGTCTGTGTATCAAATGATGTCAGCTTTGATGCACAAACACTTGGGGACTGGACTGTTGTCGCTCTAGGCATTATATGTTGGTAGACGGTTATTTAAGCCAGTGTGCAAAGACACTACACCTTGATTTTTGCACAATTTGACGTACAAGATGCTGGGCTTAGGGTACTACATGCTAGCTTGGTGCTTCCTAGCATCTGATTCCACAAACAGTACTATTTATTTATGGCTTGACTAGTGGAGACATCATTATGTCTCACTAAGAGAGCTATGTCTGCATGTCCACCCGTTGCATGTTTTCTGCCTCTTGCACCGTTCTAATTCTGCAGCTCTCTCTATTCTCACAGATCCTCAAAGATTTAATACTGTTCTGTTATGGGATTGAATATACTGGTTTTGGTGGGAGAATGAAAGCCAGTTGTGCATTAGAAAATGGAAAACTAGTCAATGATTTCGATTCGTTACTTTTGTGCAGGCCGCAGGACGTTGTTATTTTTGTTGTTGGCGGGACAACATATGAGGAGTCTCGTTCTGTTGCTTTGCAAAATGCTAGCAATTCTGGAATTCGTTTTATACTTGGTGGTTCTGTAGTTCTTAATTCAAAGAGGTATGATGTTTGTTGTCCTGGTGATCTGGTAGTGGATATTCTCATTTAAGAAGCTGGGCGGAAGTTAAAATTTTAGTGCTTCCTATGTTTTATGCATGGCACACTCAAAACTCATTTTAGAATCATATTACAACTTGGTACAGTCTTTGTCAATCTTGCATCTGCTGGAGGATTGAGGAATTATTTTAAGTCTGGCTCATACCAAGTTGGTGGGTGCCTGGGTTATATTCTCTTCGGTTCTGCTTGCCTTTAAGTTTCATTACAGAATAATCTTGATGTATCCTACAATATCTTCCATGACTTAATTTTGCTAACACAACTCTATGTAGGTTATTCTGTCTGACTATGCTGTGAAGGATAGAAATTTTAAGACATGTTCGGAAATATTTTGATTATTTAGTTTTAAGTGAGCAAAATTGATAAGAGAATAAGTTACCTTCCAATTTGTAAATTGTTTCTTTCTTATCGACTGAGACATCTATTTTGCTTATTAATATTTTTTGGTTGGAAAATGCAGGTTTCTAAAGGACCTTGAAGAAGCTCAGACAATAGCTCGATCCAGCACCAGTGTGGTTTGAAGCTTACACCTCAAGGGGCTTCTCCATTTGTAGCTATTTGAGAACCATGTAGATATTTGTTTTCGGCTTTACAAGGGGACGACACTCGGATGACTGATAATTGCCAGACCGGGGCTTAGATTACTACAACAGATTGATGAGAGATATCAACCTCAACTGCAAGAGGAGCAGGTACCGATATTCATCCACTTGCACTATAGTACATACGCTCCGAAAAGAGTCTGAGAAGGCGTATAACCAATCAAATTCGTGCTGAAATGATGAAATTTTACCTTCCTGTCTCCCTATTGCCCCCCAGAAGAAAATTTCCAACTTCACCAATTTCGGGCAACCATGTTCTTGCCAGAAGTCTATAATGACAGGCAAAAATGTGTATTTTTTTTTTTTTACTCGTAGGAAAAAAAGAAAAAAGAACAAAGTATTGTTATATCACACACGAAAAGAAGGAAACCTACATTTCTATGTACTAGTTAACGTATATATGTCCATTTAGCTGTTGTGTCATTTTGAGTTTGTGGAAAAAGATAAGAAGACATCTTTAATTAAAGTCTTAATTCTTGACTTTTGTTTAAACTTTGGTTTTTTAATCGATTTTGATTTTGATGTTGACATTTTTGTGTGAAATTTTTAGCACATTTGTATACATAAGCACTTATTGACATTCATGTGCAAGTATCATCGTCATGATCATGATGCATATGTATGTGTACACATGGATATATCATGCATGAATGTATGTGTTTATGTATTAATGAGTATTTTTTTTACAAAATTCGTTTGCGTTTAAAAAGGTGGTAAAGTGATGGAAGCTGAAGCACAATTATCAAGAAGTTTATAAGGTTTGCGTAGGTTTGATTATAAATGGTACCTGACTATATTTGGGTAAGCAAAAAACCTGCCAAGTATAGGTTGGCGGTGTACCTACAAATTCCAATGATGAATTTTCTAACTACTTCAGTCTGATTACAGGGGAAGGAAGTAACAGCTACTGCACAAGATTTGGTATTGGACTCCCTATAGAAAGCTATCTGCCACTCCATTAATGGCAATTTCAAGACTTACGTCTCTCTCTCTGATCCTGCTTATTCTCTGCCCCCAAAATCAACACTACGAGACAAATTTGTTTTATTTATTTATTATGTTTATCCTCCCTCTCTGTTTAGATTTGAGGATCGAAGGTCTTTCTTTCTTTCACCTTGGACAAGGTAACTGAGCCAGCGGCTGCAGGGGGTTTATAACTATAGACTTAGCACAGGTTTCTGCGATCTTTCAGATTCTCATAATTGGCAGTCTCAGTGTAGTAGTAAATAATTGCAGCTGTATGATCAGATCAGAATAGTGACGATTATTTTTATTACAGTCAGATCTCTTTTAACGCAAAGTTTTATTTTATAGTATTGCTTGTGATTAGACAAAAGATATTGCTCCAGTAGAAACGTTATATATATTAATTTTTTATGATTTTAAATTTAAATTAGAAAATATATAGATTAAATTTTTTATTTATGAATGAGTTAAATTTTTTATTTATATAAATTTTAATTAATATAAAAAATAATTTTTAGTAAATATATTAATGAAGATACTGATACAGAATTATAGATTAATAATTCAAATTATATATTTTTTATTTCTTTTAGTGTAAATTATATGAGGTATCCGAATTAAGAGACATGTTGAAATTTGAAGCACAAGATGTATCCCTAAATATTTTGCCCAAATGTTCCCCGATATTCTTGAAAGTTCCTATTCACTTAATTTATTCGTAATTATTGCTTATCAATAATTAACTTCAGTCTTAAATATATAAATCCTTTACAGTAGTGCCAACTGCACCAAATTGTTGGCGACAAGTGTTTTTGTCATTCATTTCATATATGGGTCAATCCTTAAAAAGAATGACTTAGACCATTAATTAATCAATGCTAAGGTCATTTATTTTATTTTTTAATCATATAAAGGATATGACATTTAGAAATTTCCACTCTTAATATTCTAAATCAATTACGTTATAAAATAAATATTTACTCATTAAATCACATATTAATATACTGATAATATTAATCCATTATTATTTTTTTATCTAAGACATGTTATAAATTTATAAGTGTCAACTGAATTTTATAAAAAAATTATTTTGATTCAGTTCTCACTTAATAAATTGTCAAGAATATAATATGTGAAAATTTCATATTGTCTAAATAAATATATTATATGATAAATATAATGATTAATTTTTAAGAATAATTTTGCTAAATGTATATTAAAATTCAATAATATTAAACTTATTTATCTCTTATGATTTTTAATTAACCAACCATCTACTCTAAAATTAATCCTCATTTATAAAAGCAATAATTTAATTATAAACAATAAGGACAATTATTTTGAATACTTTATTTTCTCTTTTATTTTAGGTAGGATGCAAAACTCATTATTTAAACTAAAATATATAAGATGTTAATAGAAAAGGACAAAAATGACTTGGAGAACTCTAATATGATAAATTTTTTTATTATTATTAAATCTTCTTGTTTTTTCATAAACAACTTGCCTTGATGTATATTTCTTACTTGGAATCCAAGTCATATTTCTCTACTATATTTTAATCAATGAAAAAATTAATTTATCCTCGTCAGTACCTTGTTGTTATTCTTATCTCTTGATTAACTTTACTAATTAAAATGCATAATTAGTACGTACTAGGGGTAGTTTCTTTCTACTTCCATAATTTTCTTTTGTCCTATTCTCTCTATTAATTCTTTAATAATTTGATTTAGTCAGCACATACAGTTTAATTATGTTATCATACTTCTTTTTAGGATAATTATCTTAAAAATTAATTACTTTTAATTATCTTAAAAATTAATTATTTTTAGATAATAATAATAACAAAAGACCTGAAAAGATATACAAGAGGAGAATAAAAGAGAAATCATATGTATATATAAATACACATAATTTTTTAACGAGTATTTATAAAAATAATTATTTTAAATAAAATATAATTATAAATAATTATTTTATTAAAATAATATAAAAATAAATTAAATGATAAGTAAAATTTTTGATATAATCATATTTTATTATAATATTTCTCAAAATAATAAATCAAAATTTTCATTTAATTTACTTATTTAATATTATTTAAATTTTTATTTTTTAAAAAATTGATATATATAAAAAGGAAATTGATGATTAATATATTTTCATGATTAGCACAAAATTAATCCAAATTACACAAAAATTGGGGACAGAAAATTAAACACGAGAATTGTCTTAGTAAGTAGATGGATTAATAGCTGAGATACATAATTACATCTTAAAAAAATTAGGTCTAAATCAACAAAATTGACCCAAAATTAAATTCTCAAAATATAATCAAAAGGAAAAGAAAAAAATGGATATGATTAAAATGTTAATTAGCACACTTTAATCCAAAATACACAAAATTGGACAAAGATAATTAAACAAAATTAAAGATTGCCATATATATCTGCAGATATGGATAAATACATTACATGGTCTACCTCAACAAAATTGTGTTCAGAAAACAACAAAATTAGCTTGTACCGACCTTAACCTCTCTCTCTCTCTCTCTCTCTCTCTCTCAAGGCTTCACAAATGCTGGTGCTCTCGACAAAAAAAAAAGGAAGGGCAGCAAGTAGGAGTAGTAATAGTACCTTTCTCTACATTTTCTTCTCCACCTATTTCTGCAGTGGGCAAGACAGACACTTTCTTGCAATTCTTGGAAAACCATTTTAATTGCATGTACATAGTTTTTCTCCAAGGAGGAAAGTGAAGGCCTTTCTCTTTAAATGACTCTTTTGCAGCTGAACATAAAAGAGAGATTGTCCTTTTAAACTTGTCTTCATTTGCAACGAAGATTGAAGGAACAATACTGTTGATGAGGTTTTTGTAGGTTTGTGTAGGTCTTGCCAACTCAAATTGAGATTTAAAATCCATATCCACTATCACCCTTGTTACCTTATCACCTTTCACCATCTTGATAACCTCTATATACTCATAATCACCTACAAACTGAAAAACTAAGACCCCAAAACAAAAAAGAAATTATAAAGAAGGTAATTAATTAAATTTCAAGAATTAATTAAAGATTCAAATATCAAGAGAGATGGAGAGAGAAAGAACATACCTTTGGAGTTGCCATAAGTAGAAAGATTAACCCAAGAAGTTTTGCAGAGAGAAGCTTTATACCCATCCATTAGCAACCTCAAAACCACCCATTTCTTGAGACTATTGGGTTCTCCCATATTTCTGATATACATCAAAATTTTTTCAAGAACCTGAGTCTCAAAATCAGTGGTCTCCAAGAGAGTATCCTAAAGAAAAATTAACAAGAGTCGTGACCAAGAATATATGAATTAAAACCCAGAAATGATTATCAAGCATATCCCATGTAATGAAATAACAATAGTCAAATACAAAGAAAACCAAGAAAAAAAAATGAAAGGATTATCAAAATTCAATAATAGAGAAAAAAAATTTAAGAAAATAAAAGAAACCTGCAAAATGGATTGATGGAGAGATTTTGAAGGTATAATAGGTGATCCAGTTGATGATTCTGATTCATAGTAGTCTCTAACCATTTGATCAATGAGTTCTTCTTCTCCAATGCTACTCATTATTTTTAATTTCTGTTTTCTTTCTCACATAGAAGGATGAGAAATGAAAGTGTTTTTTCCTTTTAAATTTATTTGTCAAGTCCTCTTTAAAGTCAACAAGCTTGTGTGTAACAATTCTCGAAAGCTATTGATATGAAATGAGATAATAGAATTTTATATATTGTACTATGTTTAGTTAAAGCTACAATTAAATGATGATGTCACTCAGAAAATAGATGTTGTCATTTTATCATCATCCATTTATATATGCATAGAGATTGAGACTTGGAGAGGATTGAGATATTTACATGTACATGCATGGCCTATGTGCCACTCAAACTCTGGTTTGGACTTATCAAAGAATGACATCTTAAAAAAAATTTCTTTTTCCTTTTAAAATTTACCATGAAGTTGAATCGAAAAAAAAAAAAAAAAAAAGAGATTTACCATTGGACAACTTCAATCAGACTGTAAAATGATGAATAACGTCATTTTACAATAAATTTTAATATTCAATCGAGCACTATTTAAAATAGCATCCTGTTGAATATTGAAATTTACTGTAAATTGAGGTTATATATTATTTTTAGTATTTTATTGTTCGTCAACCTTATTTTTTATTTATTTTATATAAAAAAATTTATAATTAAAATTAATATTTTTCAAGTCGTTTAATTTTTTTTTATTTTTATTTTAAATAATATATAAATAGTAAATGAGTCATTTTAATTAATAAATTATTATAATTTAGTTAATTATATTATCATTTTGCTAAATTAATAATTAAATTTTTTTAATAAATATGTAAATCATATTTATTTATGGATAATTATTGAAATATTATAAAATAGTGAAAAATTATAATAAATTATATAAAATAGATAAAAAAATAATATAAAAATAATATTATTTTTTGGTATAAAAATAGTATTAGGTCATCTCCAACATCACTGCAAAGTGATGTTTTACACCATTTTGCAGAGAAATAATTTCTCAAATCGGATTCCATTTTATCGCTGTAAAATAGTGTAATCAACAGTAAAATATTAAATTTGATATTTTACTATTTATCAATGCCATTTTTTTATATATATATAAAACTTATAATTAAAACTAAAATTTTATAAATAAGCCCATTATTTTTTTTTACTTTTGTTGTTTAGTTTTTAATTTATACAAACAATTAATTTTAAAAATTTTAATTTATAAAAAAACCCTATTATATTTAAATTGTAATTTTCAATAAAAAAATTTCAAATATATATATATATATATATATATATATATATATATATTCTTACATAAATATTTAAATTAAATACAAGCAATAAAATTAAAATTACCTAAATTTAAAAAAAAAATTATATTTTAAGAAAACTAATTAATTTGGACAAATAATATAAGAATTTTAAATAATACAAATTATAAATATCAATTATTATATTAAATTAATAATTAGATTTTTTTAATAAATGTGTAAAACATATTTATTTATAGGCAATTAGTGAAATATTATAAAATAATGAGAAATTATAATAAATTGTATAAAATAGATAAAAAAGAACATAAAAATAATATTCTTTTTTAATGTAAAAAATAGTGTTAAAAATAGAATTATAGTTGGAGATGAAATTACTATTTGATATGATATAAATTATAAAATAATATAAAATTAACTGTATTTTGATATTGTGGGTTGAAAATGACCTTAAAAATGAAATTATAATTAAAAATAAAATTACTGTTTGATATAATATAAACTATAAAATGGTATAAAATTAATTACATTTTAATATTATGGGTTAGATACTGTCTTAAAACTAGAATAATTAAGATATCAATTAAAAAAAAAATTCCTTTCTGAGGTTCTACTAAATTTATAATGTTTCATCACTAAAAAAAATTATAACATTTTATCTACCGAATTTTAATTTAGTTTTATTTATACTGAGCGTTTGAATTTTTATTATTGTATATCCTTTTTATATTAAGAATTTTCTAATAATAAAAAAATTATGAAAAATTCATTAATAATATTTGCAAATCATTGAAAAATTGTCCCTTTAAAAAAAAAAAAATTGGACTATTTAATAAAAACATTCAAATGAGTATATCATTATTTACCCAAAAAAAATAAAAATAAAAAGATTTTTTTTTTCTATACATTATGCTGCTGAATTTTCTGTTGACATGGTTCATCTGGTCCTGATCGACGTGGTTTGGTTTGGTATTTGTCATTAGGTTAGCTTGTCTGGGCCAACCAGACTCACAATTTTCTTTTCGAATTGCAACCAGACTCGCACTGAAATGGGGAGGCAGGCATTGATTGGCCCCGAGTGGAATCTGTATGGAGTAG
The DNA here is from genome assembly GCA_948193065.1 of Aleurites moluccanus. Taxonomy (NCBI): domain Eukaryota; kingdom Viridiplantae; phylum Streptophyta; class Magnoliopsida; order Malpighiales; family Euphorbiaceae; genus Aleurites; species Aleurites moluccanus. The sequence continues at coordinate 37,416 of CANXYC010940007.1, read as the reverse complement.
GGCGTAATCTGAGGAGACAAAAAAAAAAAAAAAAAAAAAAACGGTCAAATCAATTTGCTGGTAGAAGTATGATTATATTATTTTAATGAATTGGGCTTGTCTTTTTAATTGAACCTATAACTAAAAAGAGAGCGTTAGCTTGAGTGATCCAACATTGCTCAGGCTGAAAGATATTGGAATATTTGCATTTATTTAAAATATATATAAAATATTATTTTAAAATTTTAAAAATATTAAATATTTTTTAAATATTTAATAAATTAATTTAAAATATTATTTTAAAATTTTAAAATAAAAAAATTTAAATTAAACATATCAATTTTTTTTAAAACGATATTTTTAAAATTTTATTTTTTAAAATAAATTTTTTACCTAAACATCCTCATTGTAATATTTATATTTTTTAATATATAATGTATATAATATTTATTGTTATAGAGATTATTATATTTTTGTGTCTTATATTTCCATTTCTATTTTGAGTAGAGGAGATAATAATTTTTATGTTTCATTGTAAAAAATAAGTAATTTAGGTGTTTAATATTAATTTTCAAAATTTATTTTTAATAAATTTAATTTTTTAAATGTGATTTTAATTATTTTTTAAATTAATATGAATAATTTATTTTTAACAAATTACGTGATTTAAATTGGAATGAAGTTTAAAATGAAATAGAATGTTTGATTAAGTTTTAATAATTTTTTAATATGCGAAAAATGATGATTATTTAGTAAAAATATCATAAATTTTTAATAATTTTTAATGTATTAAATTTATTTAAAATATGAATGATTAAAAAATATGTTGCTGCTAATTATCAACGTAAACCTACAAGTCATTGCTGATGTGGACTACATACTCCGACTTAGATCCACTTACTGTACGCTTGCATGGAAATAGGAAAAAACAAAAAAACATCAGTATTCTAAAACCACGGTCCGTCACTAAACACAATCATCACAGCCACTAATCAAAACTACTACCTACGTCTTTAATCTCTCCTGTTATTCCGAGACCTGTATGCTGCCGTGACACTAGCATTTTTCATTTGTACAGGAAACAAATCTCTCTGGTATAGCTTTGCCAACCATCCAAGCAAAGATCAGTTTGCATTTCTTTTTCCTCTTTTTTCATTAACCAGAAGCCTCAAAAGAATTTTCTCTTTTTCTCAGGAAAATTTACCAAAAGTTTCAGATTTTCCCAGGAAAATTTTGCCCACCAGGTTTGAACTCTAAATCTTAGGTTATATCTTGCTCAACGTCTCTTTATTATTTACGACATGGTGATTTGTACTTAGTTATGCACTCATTTTTGAGAAATGCAGGTTTACACGGTATTTTCTAGGGTTTTATGTATTTGTGCTTTTCGATTTTATCATTATATTGAGGTTTATCTTGCTAAATGTGTTTTGTTTGATTTAGTTATTGAGTTGAGAATGGTTGAAATTTGGGAAGTTTCATCTGAATTGAGTTACGTTTAGAATCGTAAGAGAAGAAAATAGCTTTACGATGAACTTTTTTTTTTGGGGAAATTTTGAGTTCAGGAATGGTTTTTTATGCTTCATCAGAGTCAAATGCAAATGCTTGTGGTGAATTAAATATTTGCTACCTCTTTCTGTTGAATGTATTTAGTATTTTCACTAGTTTATTGATATTCCATTTGATATCAATTGATTTTCACTGTCGCTCCTATCTTTCCAGGGACTATTATCCTTGCTTTAAATGCTTCCTCCACTGCCCTGCAGTTAGTAAATTTCTTACAGTCGACTATCATGCAGGATCAATGGAACACAGTTGAAAGTGATTGAAAGAAAGCATTTGGGAGCATAGAATAACATATAGAATTGTTAAATATCATTCTTTGTATGGTCCTGCTCCATGGGATTGAGGGGAGCTTTTTATTCTTTGTTTTTTCTTTTCACCCTGGTCGATTCCACAAGCAGCTTAGGGAAAGTTTGGACTTCAAATCTGGGTGCAGACTCCATTAATATCAGCTGGCCAATCTTCAGTGCTAGCATATTTGTGCTTGTTGCTCTTGTCCTGTCCATGTACCTTATCTTTGAGCATTTAGTTGCTTACAACCAGCCTGAGGTATGTTCTTATAATTACTCTTTTCTTCCCAAGTTTGGAGTTTCTTTTCACATTATGTTTAGGTACTGCACTACATATTTTCTTGTTTCATTGTAGTATTTAATATAGCTTGGCTTGTAAGATTTAATATTATCCTTTGAACTTGATACCATAAGTTTGATTTTTAACTTCAGGAGCAAAAGTTCCTTGTTGGACTGATCCTGATGGTTCCTGTTTATTCTCTTGAGCCGGTATGATGACCTACTGTCTATCTCCCTCTTTCTCTCCTTTTTTTTGCCTATATTATAAAAAGTATATAATTATGGACTCAATTTTCTAACTTAGAGGCAGCAACATATTGATTTTCTAGCTTGCAATATGCAATTTATATTTTCTTTACCTTGTGGTGAAAAGTTAGTTCATTTATGTGACATCATTTTAGGTACTTTATGTGACATCATTTTGTTGATATTAGGTAATAACCATATTCTGATTCCCGATAGAATCATCTTGGTTTCTGTTTTTTTGTTAAAAAATGTTGTCATAGCCACATAATTAGAGCAAACTGGCAGCACATAGCTTTGGATTAATGTCGTGATACTATGCAAAAATGGAAGTGTGGTGGTATTATTTGATCAAGATGGGTATAGATTATTGGGACTTATTATTTTTATTTTTGATTAATTATATATCATGTGGTTACATATATGGGAAACTATTATGTTGGAAAAAAATGATTTAGAAAAGACTATGATGCTGTAGGATGATACTTTATCATCAACTGGGAACTTGATGAAACTCGAATGATTTTAAATTGTATTTGTATTTTATTGCTAAGAGAGTCATAGTATAAGTATTGGAAATAACTGGACAAGCTCTCAGGAGAATGATCTTCTTTCCCAGCAAATCCTACAAACTTTTGAGTGATTTGAGTATGTTGGAGTCTGCTTACCTGCATGTTTTAGAAATTGATCTCACGCAATAGCTAGCTGTAATGAGCATATCTTTTTCTACTAATTGTGGATGTTTGGATTCTGAATGTTGGATGTGGTTGGAATTGCTGTACACTTTGGGGAACTATTTCTGAACTCTGAAGCTTTCTGTTGTGTTATTTTGAGAGAAGACTGATGGTCAGCATGGATTGTTAATTTACACAGAGTTGCTAATTTTTGCATGCTAGAATGGTTAGTGTGTCGGCTTGCGCAAGGCATCATCTAATATCACCACTTAAAACAAATCTTCTACAAATAGATGCCTATGCTAATGCAACTCGAAGGAGCTTCAATATTTCATGTGAGCTCTCGAGGCCATATCACAGGCCTCATTCCATGTAACTTGTTGATCTAGTGATTGCTTAAAATCTTAGAGTGTAAATTATTCTTCTACCTGTGGACTAATTGTGAATTTTGGTTCTCTTTTTTTTGGGGCAGTTTTTATCTTTGCTGGATTCCAGTGCTGCATTCAACTGTGAAGCTATTAGGGACTGTTATGAAGCTTTTGCTTTATATTGCTTTGAGAGATATCTGATAGCATGCTTAGGTATTGCCTTTTGAATGTAATTTTCTGTGTCCTGATAGCCTCCAATCTCTATTAAATTTTGCCCCCTTAATTTCATTTGAAAATATATTGCTTCTTTAAGGTGGGGAGGAAAGTACAATTCAATTCATGGGAAGTCAGACCCTGATCACTTCTAATACACCTCTTTTGGAGGAGTCATATGCATATGGAGTTGTAGAACATCCCTTTCCATTAAATTGCTTTCTGAGGGACTGGCAACTTGGTTCTGACTTCTATCATGCTGTGAAAGTGGGCATCGTGCAATATTTATGTGGTTATTTGTTAAATTAATTCGCTCTCTGTCATGAAATTGACCACTTAAGGTGCTGATGAAACATTTACTTTCCAGATGATATTGAAGATGATTTGTGCGCTCATAGCTATGATTCTTGAGGCTTTTGGAGTTTATGGAGAAGGGAAATTTGAGTGGAGATACGGGTAAGATCTTCATTCATTATTTTGACATTATCTGCATCTTGAAGCTTACATTGTGATGGTTTTCTGTTGATCTTTTATAACCATAAATTCCTTGATGCCTTTGTGGGCAACCAGAATATTAGTTCAGTTTTAAGTTTATTGTGTTTCACCTGACATCTATGATTTCCCCCCAGCCGCTATGTAGCACGAAACAATCAGAAAATGTGTTAAATTGCAGATCATTTTTCATTAACTTGTATTCTGAATGGGATTTATTTGGAGCTACCCATATCTGGCAGTTGTTCTTAATTTCAGTCAAAGCTGGGCCCTATATTGCCTTGTGCAGTTTTATTCTGTAATAAAAGACAAGTTAGCACCAATTAAACCATTGGCCAAGTTTCTGACTTTCAAGTCAATTGTTTTCCGACATGGTGGCAAGGTGTTGCTGTTGCATTTCTTTTCTCCATGGGAGCCTTCAGAGGCTCTTTAGCTAAGGAGCTGAAAACACGTATACAAGACTACATCATCTGTATAGAGGTGTGTAATTTACTTGTGGATTTATTATAGTTAAAAATGGGAGCAGAAAAACTAATCCATTACTTATTGGCCAAGTATGCTTTTCACCTGCGTATTTATTCAAATATTCAAATTCTTTAAACAATATGATATCTCACATTAACTATGATATCTCACATTAACAAGTCACAAGTGTTAGAGATGCTAATTTACCTTTCATTTTAGTTATTGATTTAAAAATAAAATTGCAGGCAATGAGGCTAGTATTTTTAATGGTTTGTCTAAGCCGAGTGGGAACAGGAGAAAGACAAGCATACTTGTTTTGGAAAGGAACATGAGACCTGATATTAAATTTTTTATTAGGTCATTTATAGTAGAAATAAAGAATTCATATAGCCCGACTCCAATTAATTTTGGGATTAGGGCTAAGCTGAGTTGAGTATTTATTTGATTTAAGTACTGCATCTCGGACAAAATAACTATTTCAAGCAGCATACAGAAGTTGACAAGTTATATTGCGCTCACAATGGATATGACTATACATTTGATTATTATGCCTAATGGGCAATTCAGTAAATACAAGTAATTGTTACTAAGATGGAGATCACTAGTCCACTGGTGACGACTCCTTTGATTGTTAGGTGAATCTCAAACCACTAAGGAAACTATGCAAGGTTTTCTTCTACCATACAAGAGGAAACATATCTTTTGACAAGTGGTGTTGCATTAAGTCTTCTGAACATAATTCTTTTTTATGTTCAGTACTATTTCTGATTGAACCATATTAGAATAAATTGTTGCATCTGATGTCTAAAGCTGAAGGAGCTATCTGATTTCATGTTTGGTCAAGCAGATGGGTATTGCAGCTGTAGTGCATCTGTATGTCTTCCCTGCTGTGCCATACAAGCATGGAGAGAGATGTGTTCGTAGTGTAGCTGTGATGACTGACTATGCATGTATAGGATCACCATTGGATACGGAAGAGGTCCAAGATTGTGAAAAATACAGTAGGTTATGCCTAGCTCAGCAAGATTGTAAAAAATACAGTAGGTTATGAGATTTAACGTTTTACACCTTTTAGGTGTTTTGCTACTCCACTTTCTTTCTTCCTACAGTACATGCTGACACTTGACATATTTTTCAGATCGTTGATGACATGAAGTACACAGTTTCACATGTTGTGGAGCCAGTTGAACGGGGAATTGCAAAAATAAATAGAACCTTCCATCAGATATCTGAGAGGAGCAGAAGAAGAGCTCTAAGGACGACAATTATCTTGACCCCTTAAATTCATGGACCAGGGAGTTTTCTGAAGCTCATGATAACCTTGTCGAGGGGAGTGTCAGTGACAGCAGTTTATCTAACAGCAAGAGACATTCACATCAATGCAAAGCCACTGTATCAAGAGCAAGAACAGGCAGATAATGTCCAGAAAGCCATGCATTATACAAATGTGAAGTAACAATTCAAATGGCATTTTTGAATTCGTCCTTGCCTTTGAACATCAATGCTCTTGTTCCACTTCCTCACAAATGATGTTTTGTTTCAACGTTGAAGAACTTATGACACTAAACCGTTATATTTTCTAACTGAAAATGTACATAAAAAATACAACACAGTATCTTATGGTTAAATTTACATAAAACAAAAAAGAATACAATAGTCAGTAACCTTGATATTTATTGACTTGTGCAGTAAATTGCTATATTTGTTGCTCAATTATTGATCAAGACCAATTAGTTTTTAATTCAATGTTAGTAGAGTCATTTTAAGGCTGAAAGCTTTCGGACCCTTCGAGTTTGAATTTAAGACAGAATACTAAAAATAAAATTACTGTTTAAGATAAAGAGTTAGATGGGCGGCTGTTAATAGTTATTTATGAATTTTATTGATTAAAATAAAATTTTAGTATAATTAAATTTTTTTAATTAATTAATTAAATAACATAAATTTTTTTAGTTAGTAATACATAATATAAAATTTTTTAATAAGTAAAATATATGATGACCATCAGTAATTAAAAATATTAGCTAATGAATACTCCTTATTAGAGTTGCCGAGTTGTTGAGCTTTTTTTTTTTGTCCTTTTTTTTTCAATGTATTATTATATTTTTAATATGAAGAAGTTGAGCTTTTCTTGATACCGATTCACTAGCAGTTGTCCCTGGTTGATATTAAAAAAAATAAATTATATAATTTAAAATATTATTTATATTTATAAGAAAAAAAAGGATTAGATGTGATTAAGTTATGAATGGTTGGAATCAATTATTTATAATACTAGTAGTACTTCGATCAAAATTAATTTTAATTTTGAATGTTTTGCGAGTTCAACACTTTAATTAAATCGTACGTTCCTGCTCTCCCTAAGTTGGGAAATATGGCTACAGTTCTAATTTGAAAATATTACATACATGTATTGTTGATTTTTTTTTTTAATTTTATGATTTTTTTTTATTTTTTTAATATATGTTTGATATATGTGTAATATATTTTTTAAATTATATCGTATTTTTAAAAAATATTTTTAAATATATTAAATTTTTAAAAATATATTATTAGATATATAATATTTTTAAATTTTTTTTAACAGTAAAATTAAAATATTATTTTATTTTTTCCGATATTTTTTAAAATATTCCTTCTAATTGCGTTGGGCTTGTGGCCCAGAAGCTATACAACTCGGTGCACGATAAAAATTAAAAACGGCAGGAGAGGGGAATATTGGAGGGTAAAAAGGTCATAAAATTTCAGGGAAGCAGACTAGGGTTAGATATACTTGATAAATCTTCACCCCTATATAAGGCAGCTTCAAAGCCTCTTCAAAGCAGCTCTTTTTGTATTTGTTTTTTATTTGATGATTTGAAGATTTGAATTGATTTTGATTTAGTTTGGGTGGGCAGTGATGAGTAGATTGAGAAAGTCATGCACCACTCTGATAATCATGTGCTGATAAATCTCTCATACCCATAATCAAATCTGAGCCCTCTCTTCTTAATTTTTTTTTTTTAATAATGTGGATTAAGGAACCAAGTGATGGGATCTTCTTTGAATTGGAAGATCTGAACCATGATGCGGACCGTATAGGCAATCTTTTATTGCTTCTGGGGATAACTTCTGGTTTCTGATGGTTCCTCTTTCATTCTTCTATTTTTCCTTTATAATATTATTTTTAACTAACAATATATACAATTTCTTGAGAAAAACGTTAACTCCCTCTTTGGGAATTGGAATAGAAAGGAAAAGGAAAGAAAAAAAAAGGGTGTCTGCTAGATTTGATATTAATGATCTTTGTGTTGGTTTCATTTCATTGAATTTGGTCCTTTATTCCCAGAGTGTTCCTGCCATTGTAATTTTGAGTTTATATTAATGAATTTCAATTATATGTTTGGGAAAAAAAATTAAAAAAAAAATTAAAATAATGAGGAAAGTTTATATAAATTTTCATCCATATGAAACATGAAATGAATAAATAAATTCAATTTCTTTAAATTTTATGGAATTTTATTTATGTCAATGTCAAATAAAAAAACTCTATTCTAATTATGTTTTTTTTTTTTTTAAATAGTAAATATGGTGAGTTATATTTGTAATTTTTTCACATATTTTTAAGAAATAAACAGCATATCGAAATCATATATTATATATTTCTACGCCACATAATTTAAATATAAAAAATAAAGTGATATATATAAAATAATTAAATCATCCGAATTATGAGTGATGAGAAGCAAAATTGAATAAGAATAGTCATAATCATATAACTTTAATACGGGTAGATAAGAAACATTGCAACACTATAAAAAAAGAAAAGAAGAGACGATCGACTTCTTCAATTGAAGTCTGAAAAACTGTGCCGTTCCTAATAACTAATTGTTGTAAAACTCACTTGAACAAATAATTTACTGGATCATTGGGGTAGGCGGAACCAATTTTTTAACATATTGATAACTCATGTTCCAACCAATCAGCATCTCTATTTTAGAGAGATGAAGCAAAATAATGAAAATCTTGATTACACTATTAAAAAAAGAAGCTTGTAAACACTATTAACACTATATATATATATATACATAAGTGGGTGGTCCTAATTGGTTGAAGACAACGAATCAGAGGCCGTTTAATTTGACCAGCCGGATGAGTTTTTGTAGCAATAGAGAGTGACTCCTCAATCTAAATGATAGGTTAGGTTACATTTTCGACTTGCAAAATCACAATCTTGTTTTGCTTTGTTACGCTTGCAAAATGAATTATTTTTTTTTTTGTTAATGTTGACTTATTCTACTCTTGGCAAAGATCAAGTTCAATATGAACTTCTCCTTGCCTATATAAAGGTCCCTTTTGCCTCATGAAAAATTCAGATTGACCATTAGTTAAGAGATTAAGAGATATCTCCTTGTTCGCTAAAAGTAATTATGGCAGCTTCAGTTGTTGAAGCCGACAAATATCGTTCTTACTTGCATGGAGAAGGAGAGAAGAACACCAAATGGAGGTTTGGTGCTCCTCCAAACTATGATGTTGTTAACAAACTCTTTGAAGAAGGCAGAACTAAGGTTTTTTTTTTTTTATTAAGTTAATTCATTGTTTTGAAGTTTTATTACATATATATATACAATTTTTTTGAGCAGTTCTAATAATGTTAATGTTAATTTACTTGTTCATTTAAGGTATGGCCTCCAGGTTCATTAGAAGAAAAAGTTCAGAACCTTTTGAAGACATGGGAAATGGAGATGTTTCACAAGACCTGCTTTGATGACTATAAATCAGTTGATCCAAAGAAGTATACCTTCAGCCTAAATGGTAATTAAAACCCAATTAGTTTTCCAATTAACTTTCACTCACTAGTATAATTAGTTGTGTATTTTCAAATTCGAAACTTAAATAAATAAAAAAAGAAAAAAGTAGAAAACCCAATAATTCACCAACTATTATATAATTTTTTGTAATTAATTCAACATGGATGCAGGAAGGAAACCTGTGACTTTGGAAGAAAAGAAGAAGCTTGGTGGAGGGTACAATGTCTTTATGCAGACCTCTTTACCAGTCGAGTATAGGGCTTATGACCCTGACAAAGAAACTATGGATACAGCTCATGTGGCTTTTACAACAGCATTTCCTAGAGGATTTGCTATAGAGGTTGTTCAAGTTTATTCAGGTCCACCACTGATTTCATACAAGTTTAGACACTGGGGTTACATGGAAGGTCCTTTCAAGGGCTATGCTCCTACTGGAGAATTGGTAGAAATTTATGGCATGGCCATTTTTGAGGTATATAATATTTCAATAGTTAAATATTTGTTTATTTATTTTATAAGATCAATTGACCTAATTATCAAGTGTAAAAAAACTATGAGTTGGCTTTTACACAACTAAATTAAATATCATTGTTTTGCAACAAAAAACAGGTGGATGAAAATATGCAAATTGCGAAGGTAGAGATCTTTATGAATGGTGGAGAATTGCTTGGAGGTCTAATGAAAGGTGCTGCTATGGATGATTCAACTGTAGATGCAGCTTCAAGCACCTGCCCTTTCTTGAAGGGCACAGGGTAGCTCGTGTACTTCACTATATGGCTATATGAAAGACCCCCCCAAAAGATGTAATTTTACATTAAAAATTATAAAGATGTAATTTTACATTAAAAATTATCTGTATTGGGTTTAGTTGCTTTTATTTCTGAGATAAGTTACTAAATAAATAAAATTAGACTAATAATCCACAACTATAGTCCAAATTTTTGTCATAGAAAAAATAAATAATTCAAGAATTGAATGTTTTTTCCATATAAACAGTTTAATAGTTGAATATTAAAGTAAGAATCTTTTATTCAAATGAGAAATTATTAAACCCACCAAACATTTGAATACAATAAATTACTAAACCCACCAAACAAACCATTGTTAAAATTAAATAATATAGCATATCTTCATTACTTCAGTGTAGGCTGCAACCAGGTGTTACACGTCAATCATTTTCCTTATCAATTGTCCATTGAATTTGGTACAGGGAAGAATACAGAATATCACAAGTAGCAGCAGACATTTTACTTGTTGAGAGCCTGAGCGCAGCCTCTTGGGAATTTTGTTTCAGATTAATTCATAAACTTATTAATTGAATTGATTTCACTTGTATTTCAAGCCTATAAGACATGTATCCATGTTAATAGACAAAATATCACTATTCTATTGCTTTTAGGGGCTAAGGAGGGGTATATTCCTCTAATATAGCAAATTATATTGACATTTGACTTGAATTTTAATGAATATACACATACTTCATATCACTTGGATACAGTTAAAATCAATAATTTTTGAATTTACGTGTTAATTTTAATAATTGGAATAACATTAAAAATTCAGGATTTATGAGATTATTAGACTAACCTTTTAATTTGTCACCTAAAGAAAAGGTGCGAAATCTTACACCATGAAATGTAAAGTAAGATGCCTTGAGCCACAAACAAAGCAATTTCAGGTATCTCAAAGTAATGGTTGCCTTGATATTGATATCAAATTTCCCAACAAACATAATGCAAATGTCTTTCTAGAATTTGTTTGCAAGAAAAGAAGTTATTTTTGATATATAACAAAAAAAAGGGAAAGAATACATTATCAAGAAGACAAGCATTTAGCTCTATAAGATTTCTAGCTGGTTTATCCTATACCTATAATATGGATTAAGACATTATCTTATGGTAAATACTGCCGAGTCCAAGGAAGGGAACCTGGGTAAGGAGCTGCTCCGCAATATCTGAATAAACCTTCAATTTCAGGGCAACCATTAGGATATGGGATTGATCGATGAAAGGGATCGCGCCCAAGTTTTTTATGCCAAAGTGTTCCTCGACATCCATATGGATCTTCATGAAATTGAGCCCTCACCAATGCCTCACCTTTCAAAGCTGCTTCTTTGGAAGTTGCTGATCCTGGCGTGCCCGAGTAAAAGAATCTTGACTCTGGAAATCCAATTGCGGACCGATGCAGGTGCGAAAATCTTTCTTTCTTGAAATCATAACTTACAACCTAGCTCCAAATACAAAGAAGCAGAATTTAACATGGCAAGAAGAGGAATCAAGCTACTGCATTCTTTTCTTTCTCGGCATTATGTATCCTAAATTTGGTATTGAAAAAATGCCCTTGCTTTTCATTTGTTACAAAAATAGGATTCAACTGGAGGATCCCTCTCTTTCTTACGGTTGCTATTACTGCTGTGGTATGACAATTGACTAGATGCTTTTTCTATTGCCTCTCTTGTAAAGCATGTAACAAATATTTGTACTGGAACTACCTCCAAACAAAAGAAAAAAAACCTGGAACACAATGCACTTACAGTTATGTTTTGGGGATATATGCCAGTAAGCTCTCGAAACCGGCACACACTAAAAAGAAGATTCTCAAAGCTATCTCTTGCATGCTCTTCCGTCAATGCCCTCCATCTCACGCTTTCTTCATTGCCTGAAAATTGCACATTTTAATGACAGAAAAATCAATATTGAGCATTTTAAAGTCAGTATTTTTAGACAAACACCATTTACCATCATAATACCAAAAGCTGTGATTCCAAGGAAGGAATACTGGTTCAGACAGTGAATGCTTCAGGCAGCAGAAAAGTGATGTTGGTTTCTTAAGATATGATTTCATGGCCAATAGGAGGTTAAACTATATGCCAAAAATGATGAGGGATAATCATTGAAAGACATATTTGGTTTGCAACAAGAATTTTTCTGGGAGTTAAGACACATGAGCAGAAGGAATTCAAATAAATAAGCTATAATTTGTTTGCTTACATTCATATTATAAAGCAGTAGAGTACAGAAGTGATAGGCTGGTGAAATTGAGCACTATTTGATTAGCATTTCAGCCATTCAGATGCCAATTTTCATTTTTTCTAGCAAAAGCAAGTTTATGGATTGCAAAGGCAGAAAACCAACTTACATGCCAAATTGCCAACAAACAAATAAATAAACTTCGAATAAAAACTGTGCCGCCTGCACTCTATAAAGATGCATAAAAATGAAACATTGAGAGAAATCACAAGATTGTAAAATGGCAAGTGTCCAATTACCTGGACAATATTGTCAAAAGAAGTGCTCTAAACTATTCCTAAAACAGTAAGAACACGTTTAATTTAAACTCTCAGCAAGTCCTAAACCATTCAAAATATATATGTATTGCAATTTAACCTAATTGTTGCACAATTAGAAGTCATGATAATTGCTTACCGATCAAAGCAACCGCTAGCTGGTAATGAGTAACTAGCTAGACTCTCAAAAGCTACAATTCGTTTGACAAGGTCAGTTGAAATAATGAATGTTTTCCAACCTTTCAAATAAAAATTTGATAGAATAAGATAATTTGAAGGACTGATGACCAAGTTTCACATTTTGGTGTATAAAGTAGAGTAGCAGATGTAGCATATACCGTGAAACTGTAAATTCCTTCTCATCAAGAGAGCACTTCAATCAATAGAACCTGTCTACTAAAATTCACATCAAATAACATATTCTTATATTGTTCTGATAAGCATCATAGATTAAATTACACAATAGTTAAAGAGTTTATTGGGGAGTGCCATTGTTTATTACATTTATTTTTCAAAATTTCTCCTTTTCACATTCTCCATTAAGTGCCCTCAGCAATACCATACCATATGAAAATTGGAAACCTGATTTATGGCCAGAAATTAAAAAACAGGGGGTTTCAACTTGGTGATTAGTTTGTTCAAGTCATTATAAGATTCTAGTTCAATGCTTGCTGGCCACTGGACTAACTAAGAAGCAAACGATTTATTTATAGATTGTCCATATCACCATATGGGAATCCAGAATCACAAGACAAGAAAAACCTACAACCTTATATAAGGAACTAACAACCGTATCTAGGTATAATGAGCAAAAATGAACAAAACAATCAGCATACAGCAGCATTCTCTTTGTTAAACAGCCTCACAGTTTTCATCTTTAAAGAATCCAAAATTGGCAGTCCCAAGTTCTATAAGCCTTTTCTACATTCTACTAGTAATAATAAAGGCAACATAATAGGTGAAAGAAGCACAAGAACTCACCAAACCATCCTTTTGATTCAGCGACGGTCCAATAACTCTGTGCTTCACTGCGAGGACCAGCATCTTTTCTAGTCTCACCACCACTAAACAATAGCAGAGCCCCATCGTCCTTTGCAGCAATTTCAATTCCCTCTTGTATATGAGTTACAAAAGTACCAGCCTGACCTGGATTCCTCTGATAAGACTCCAAAAACCAAGAATCCTCCTTATCAACTTTCCCACAACTACTACTGGTATATACCGAATGCCCAGCAACCATTACAAGATTTTTAAGCTTAGCCAAAGGATAATCATTTGAACCCAAATTCAATTTCGAGTAATTATTCGTTGTTCGATACCGGCTCTCATATAGAGACAGAACAATGAGAATAGTGATCCCCAAAGACAAGGAAATAACAAATACAAGTAGTGGGTGCAACTTGTAATAGTAGTGAAGCCGGTTAGCCAATGATTTGAGCATTTTAAACGGATGAAATGAGGATTTTTTCAACTTTCTGGGTCTTTTGATGGTTCCTGATTCTAAATCGAATTCACCTCTGGGATAAGCATTGAAAGATTTGGGACTATTTGCATATGTGTTCATTATAACGCAAATCCAGCTAACAAGCTGCGATATTGAAGGAAATCAAGCATACCAGATTCGAATTTAGAAAAATAAATCTGAGACAACTGGATCATAAACATAACAAGATGAAAATTGGGATACAAAGCTTAGTCAACTATAATCAAATTAAAAATGCATCCATATGAGAAATTGAAGAAATTAAGTAAAAGTATTATGATTCATTTGTATAACTCCAGAACTACTATATAATTTCAGTCCATCAATGGATAAAGTTTGTAGCTTGGTAAAGGGAAATCATACACACCCAGTTAACAATTTCGGGTAAAGAAAGTCAATGAAGTAAGCGAAATTCAAAAGGAATTTGGAAAAACAAAGACGAGTAAAGACAGAAAGAAAGAACTCACCAAAAACAAAGTAAATGAAATTGCTGACTGTTTAATGCAGAGAGTTCTTGTGATTGGAATTTAGTAGAATTATTACTATGCGTAATGTTCATAAAGATTCAGATTTTAGAGAGTGATTGTGAAATTGCCGTTTACATTGGAGAAGACGACTAGCGGTTTTCTGTTACCTAATTTAGAGGTCCAATTGATTGATCTTTGATCCAATAGGCCCATCTAAAAGCCCAAATATTGATTTTACCTTTCAGGCAACAAGCGAAGAACCGGTCGTTCGCGGTTGGACGACCAATGTGGATTCATCAACGGCATGTCGTTTGCCTTTCAAATCCTCTTTAACTTAAAATTTGCAGAGTGATTAATTTTTTAAATAGTTTTACAACTTAAAATTTAATTCATTATTATTCAACGTTTAAAATTCAACATCCAAATTTTAAGCATTTAATTTCAATTTTACCAAAGACTATCTAAATCTCTCTATCTACAATCGAGGGATTGAAAATATTTAATAAATCTGTTACAAGACTAATTGTTAGTAGAGAACTAGCATTTGAAAATATTGAAAAAAAGAAAAGAAAAAAATAATAAAATTATTTATGGTGCAATTTAGCATATTCAGACATCCAATCAACTTGAGGATAAGGTTAAATGGTATTGTAGGAGTGTGTAGTGGTCTCCATGGTTGTAAGGACAAAAAATTAAATTAAATTGAGTGTGGAGAGGTTTCCGTAATTTCGAAGAAAGAAGATTTCCTATTCTTTCCTAAGGGTATTTTCCTCTATCAGGACGGCATATATAGTCAGGACTAGCATTCAATATAGACAAAACATGCATTGGAATCTACACATAATTTGGAATCTTTTTCCTCTCCTTTGGTGTTCCTAATCCCTCCAATTTCCATTTCTAGTTTCTCCACATAATTCGGAATCTTTTTATTCTATTCTTTTTCTAATACAGTTAAGTAAATGATAAGCTCATAGTTTTCAAGAATAGGAATTTCTTTTTCTTAGCCATTTTGTTTCCTTTTTCCACTCCAAAAAAAATTTCTTTTGGAATCAACAATTTCATTATCCATGTCAAGTTCAAGTAATTCTGTTTTACATCAGTATCCTGTTAAATATGTTCACTCAATTTCTGAAGCAGGCAGGCTACTTCCTTCAGCAAGCCAATGGAATTCAATAGAACTCGACTTTCGTTTAGTTCCAAAATCCAACACTTCCTATGATTCAATCCCTTCTCAGTACTCTAAATCCTTCGATTATGAACTTGTTATCACAGATAAACAGTACTTCAAAAGATTTCTGTACCTTTCACTTGCCATTTTTCTTGTTATCGTAGCTCTTGTTTTTCTTGTGCTCTTCTTGCCCCACAAGCATAAGCATCATGAAAATTCAAAGAATCTCACACTTGCCTTGAACCAAGCTTTGATGCTCTTTGATGCTCAGAAATGTAATATTTTGTTTACTTTTTAATCTTGTAATTCTGTTTTTATGGTTGCTTTCTATATAATTTAATTGAAACATTAATTCTTTCTGCAGCTGGGAATTTTCCAAGCAATAGTCCTGTGAAATTCAGAGGAACTTCAGGTTTGCAAGATGGGGATTCTACAAGCCTTGTGGGTGGCTTTTATGATTCTGGCAACAATATTAAATTCAGTTTCCCTACAGCTTACACCATTACCCTGTTGAGTTGGACTGTAATTGAATATCATCAGAAATATGCTGATATTGGTGAGCTTGATCATGTCAAGGACATTATCAGGTGGGGCAGCGATTACTTACTTGAAGTTTTCATTTCCTCGAATTCGACTTTAGCTCCTATTACACTATATTCTCAGGCAAGTTATCTCAAAATTAAGCAAGCAGCATGATCTATATAGGGTTTGTTTGGCATTACGGTTCAAGCTGCAATCGAAGAAACAAACCAGCACTCAGTAACTGTCTTTTTCAACATCTAAAATGGTCATTTTTCAGGAAAAACAATTTCAACTTCGATGCCAAACAAACTTACAGTTTTCTTGAATTGAAAGTTAATATATCATATATCATCCTTTGTTGCAATTTTAGGTTGGAAGTGCTGGAAATGGCAGACAAGGCGATAATGATATAAGTTGCTGGCAAAGACCTGAAGATATGAGCTATAGAAGACCTGTCTCAGCTTGTAATAGCACTGCTTCTGATCTAGCCGGAGAAATCATTGCAGCATTATCAGCAGCATCAATAGTATTTAAGGAAGATAATGCATACTCGGTTAAATTAATGCACTCTGCGGAAATTTTGTTCGGGTTTGCAACTCAGAATGGCAAAGGTCACATGCAAGGAACTTACACCAGTGTTGATGCTTGTGGAGGAGAGGCAAGAATGTTTTATAACTCATCTGGATACAAAGATGAACTTGTCTGGGGAGGAACTTGGTTGTTCTTTGCTACTCAAAATAATTCTTATCTCAAATATGCCACTGATCATTTTAATGCAGCAGAAGAAGAGGAGGCAATACCAGAAAAAGGAGTTTTCTATTGGAACAATAAGCTTGCTGCTACTGCTGTAATCTTTACCGAAACTTCTGCTAAGTTCAGAAAAATGATTTAATTTGTGAACTTGATTTGTGAATTATACTATAGTAATCTTGAAGAAACTTTTTCAGGTTTTGCTAACAAGAATTCTGTACTTTCATGATATGGGATATCCCTATGAGAATGGTTTAGGATCTTCATCTAACGTGACTGCGTCATTCATCTGCTCTTATCTTTCTGATGAAACCTTCAACAGAACAGCAGGTAATGTTTATGTTTAAATCAGTGAATGATATTTGCATTCTAAACATGCATATTTGTGGATATAATACAAGTGGAATCATTTCTTTATATAGGTGGATTGATCCTCCTAAGTCCTAATTACCGCGAACCAATCCAGTTTGCTGCAACAGCATCTTTCCTCAGTAAATTGTATAGTGACTACCTTGAACTGCTACTTAGTTCAGGTTTAAGTTGCAGTGATAATGATTTTTCCCTGGAAATGTTACGAATCTTCGCTAGGTCCCAGGCAAGCATGAAGTTACACAATGTTGAATATTGTAGGTTCTAGCATTGTAAATGGTCTTATTGTTCTCCGTTTATATTTTGTAGGTAAATTACATTCTAGGAGATAACCCTATGAAGATGAGCTACATGGTTGGGTTTGGGAACCGATATCCAACCAAAGTTCATCATAGGGCTGCATCAATCCCTTGGGACGACGGTCGACACTATACCTGTCAAGAAGGAGAGAGATGGTTGTACTCTAAAGATCAAAATCCAAATATTCTTTATGGAGCCATGGTTGCAGGACCAGATCAATTTGACAACTTCTTGGATGAAAGGGACAAACCATGGTTCACTGAACCAAGCATAGCTAGCAATGCAGGTCTAGTTGCAGCTCTAATTGCCCTTCATGATCCACCACTCAATCCTACTGATTCAAATGGCATTAATTTAGGCATGGATCAAAATGGCATCTTTGAAAAGATTCATAAACCTTCTCCAGCTCCTTGAAAGTCTTGCAATGTTTCACTAACTTCAATATGAAAACCGAAGAAAATAAGGAAGAGAAGGAAAATGAACATACTGAGACTCTATTGCTAACAGGAAACAAGTGTGAGATCGAACAAGTGTTTTCAAGGATAAATTGAGTATTCCCAGTAATAAGTATGTAGAGAAAGCTCAAGAAATTAGTACATTGTTACTTTTCAGCCACCAAGTCTCAAGAAAATGAACTGCTATAAATTTCTGTATATTTTATTCATAGCAGAGAGTTTGGTTAACAGATTTTTGTATACACACTACATTTCCAAATAAACAGAAAATTAGTTCTTGCTGTTTTCAACATAGCTCATGCAGCTATTCACAAAATTCATATTTACATGAAAAGAAAATGAAAAAAAAAAACTTGATTTTATGTATAAAGTTAAATTTTGTACATGTGTGGTGTGCTTTCTTTCTGTGTTTTCTCCTTAGATAGACTTCAACTTATCCAACTTGTACAATGTCTGCAAAATTCAAAGGAGACAAAGATCTGGAAAATGAACCAAGAAACAGCAACACAGACCCTTTAATGTCAACAGTGTGAACTTGTACTCACCAGAATAGAGTGAATCTCTTCTAGAATAGGCAAAAGTAGTGAAGTGTAGGTCTTTATATCCTCTGTAAGTATGTCATTGTTTTCATCTTTTGGCTTAAGAAGATTAATGAAAGTTTTGGTATCAGGAATTAATTTAAGAGCGACCTGCAAGACCTATCTGTTAGATAAAGATTTCAGCAAGAATTTAGCTTGATGTTTAGTATTTGTTCATTGCTAAGCTAGTTGACATTTTACATAAGTTCTAGTTAAAATTTGTGCATTAGACTGCATAGTTTGTGTTTCAAGGGGCAGTGCAGTTCTGTAACACTATAAGGGTAAAAAAAATGCCAAGTTGATAGAAAGAAGGAAGAGATGTATAGTTACTTTAAACGCAGCAGATGAAATCCATCCATGCCATGGCTTCAAAGTGATATTATAAGACTCTTCCACAGCTTTCTCCATTTCCTGATCAGGATCCTTCACTAATCTTTGTAACAAAGCAACTGTAAAATCCAAGGACCTGGGAAGCAAATTAAAACAAGTTTCATTTTCACGTGAACCTTGAGCAGCTACTGCAATTTGCATAATCTGATGACAACATATTACTAATCAGAAATCACTAAGATTATGTTCATGAACAATGCTTGGCTAAAAGTTTTTACTTTATATACACAGAATCTAATATATGCTTTTTTCATATACAGAGTTATTAACATTAATTGTAAATAACCAATAATTGAATAAGGTTAAGCTTACAAGTACACTAATTAATGTTCATTGATTTTATCTATTAATCAATTATCACAAATTAGTCCATATTAGAATTATCATCAGTCCAACAACGGGGTTTGAACAAATTAATTGACTTGTGCTAAGTCCAAACCTCACTTACTTATAAATTCTTTATATATTTTATCATTATTCGATTTGGAATACTTTTCTCAACAAATTGACATCTAATAATTACAATTATTTCGGTAAACTAAACTGAACCCATGTTCTAATATGCTCACAGCTGACCTGGTCAGCCAGACAAAGGCTTTACTACAGCTGCTTCCCTTTCTTGCATTGCCTTCATCAGCCTCTTTTTTCAAAATCTCAACCAAATTTGAGTATAAAGAAGGATCAGAATCACATTGCATTTCTAATTTCTGAGGAATATACAAGAGCAAGAAAATTAGAACAGAAAATAAAAGAAAAAGCCAATGGTTTCACTAGCAAGAAAATGACAAATTAAAGACATGGACAGAAATGACCATACACTGATCGAAAGAATGAAGACAAGAAAACTAAGTTGTTGAAATATAATGGAGGGTGTTTTTGTCATGATATAAAATCAAGAATAGTCAAGACTATGAAGATAAATGTCAAGATAATTAAGAAGAATTAAAGACATTTTAGATTTTCTTTACGTCTTTTTTCTTACTTGAACATTCTGGTTGATGTCTTGTCTCAAAACCGCCATCGTTGGACCTATCTTATCTTCATAAGAACAAACACAAAACCCAGAAATTTAAGGTAATATATTGTAAGAAAAAAAAAAAAATCATAAACAGAGAGATAGAAAAAGAGCAGAGGAAAGAAACTGACCAAGAACTTGAATAACCAAATTGCAGATATATACAAAAGGCCTTGTGGGTATATTGGCAGATTCATGATGATTATCACCACTATTTTTGAATTGGGTCAGTAAAGAAAGTTCTTCAATGGCAGATTTTATCTCTGAAGTCTTCTCCATTTCTCTTCTTCTCTTCATATCTCTAAGATTCTTGGTTCTTGATTTCTATATATAGTCACTAATCACAACTGAGTTTCTTTAATTGACTCCAGTTACGTAACTAACAACTTAGTTTGATCCAGTGACAGTCTCTACAGAGAAATCTCTTGCAATTATATATATTGTTTACTTCAAAAAATAATAATAATAATAATAATAAAGATTCTTTTATTGGGTAACATGTAATTCCGATGGTTTGATTTTGAACTCCATTTATTATTATTCTTTAAAAAAAAAAAACTCAATTTATTATTATTATTATTATAAATATATTACATCAGATAAATTTTTTTTATTTTATGTTATTCATTTTATTTTGTAATACATTGATGGGGACATTATATTTGACCTTGGAGTTATCTAACAGCTATTCATTTTAATTGTTAAATAAATTTATGATTTTGCATGTACACATCTGATTGATCTCAACCATTCATTTATTGATCATGTTATCTGGGTTTCAATATATAGTGGGTCCTCCTTCAATTACAAGAATGATAATAATTATTTCCTTCTCTCCCTGTTTGGGAATATTTATCATTATGTTGGCCAAGGAAATAAGGTTAAGGGAACTACTAAATTATAAAGTCTGAATTAGTTTAGTAATTACACTATGAGGAAGTCCTCTTTTGTTTGCAACTTGCAATTAATTTGATATAATTAAATTTATGTAAAATGTCATAAACCTGAAAAATAAGTTTTAAAATTTTAATTTAGTGATACTAAATAAAAAATATAAAATTTCAATCAAAATAAAAATTATCAATATATATTTATATTAAGATAAAAATTTTAATATATTATTTTAAGTAAATTTTAATTACTTTTAAATAATATATATAATTAAATAATTTAAAATTAATAAAATAAACTTTTCAATCTTAACAAACCAACTCCTAAAATGATATAAGATGTTATAAACTTTTAATTTAAAGATCTAATTAATATTTGAATTTAAAATTCTGTTACAAAAATGAAATTATGATTTGGGTGCGCAAGTGATATTTAATTTAAATATGTTTGGTTTCAAATTGAAAGTTTTATCTTGCAATAATTTGAGTTTTTTTATAATTATTTATTTTTTATGTAGAAGAAAAATAATTAATAATTAAATAAATTATTATGTCACTCTTGCTTTGCATTAAAATTAATATATTAATTTTTATTATTTTTAAATTAACTTTTAACACTTATATACATGTTAATTCAAATGGTAAAATATTTAATCTCCTCAAATAAAATTTTAAATTAGTATCTAAAGAAATAATTTAATAATAAGGAGAAACAAATGAGCTGGTCGACTCTGATTGTACTATTTGATATCACAATATACCATTTAAAAATAATTGAGGTTTAAATTTCCTTACAAATGCTTAAAAATATTATATTTTATAATAAAATAAATGAGGTTTAAATTTTCCTACAAAAGCTTAAAAATATATTTTATAATATAATAATTCAAGTATGTTAATACTAAAATTAAATTAAAGTGTTGGTCATCAATAAATCTCATTAGAAAATTATTAATTTTAACAAATTTCAAAACATGTTATAGTAATTTACGTTTAATAATTTTTAATAAATTGTAAATTATTGACATTTTATTACGCGATTTAGAGGCAAGTAAGAGCACTTTTTACTTTCCAAAGGGACCTCAAACAAAATCATATCATAATATGTTCATGATGTCTCACTCTTGTCAAATCAATGGAATATATTTTTCCTTTTTCCTTTTTCCTTAAAAAAACACAGGAAAAAGATAAATCATTAACTATAAAATAAAAAAATTTAAATGAATCTAATTCATTGTATCAACTAGTGGTGATCGTATATGTTACATTAGATATGACCTCGACCTTTTATCAATTAGGAGTAATATTGATTTGGTTTCATGAATTTAAAAAATTATTATTAAATTAAATTAATATTTTTAATTTAAAAAAATTTAATTTAAATTAAATTATTATTATTATTAAATTATTAATTTCAATTTAATTTGAATATTTTTAATTTATTGATTTTAAATCAATTTTTTTTTCTTATAAATTTAGGAAAAAATATCGATAAATTATTGATAATAAAAAAATTTAAAAATAATTTAATATTATATAATTCAAAACTTATTTGTTTTATTAATTAACACGCCTAAAATTTATATTTTTTCTCAATAATTAAATTTTTTTTATTTATCTTTAATTAATTTTCATGAATAATATTTTTATAATTTTAAATTAATATTAAATTAAAAAATATATGATTGTATATAAAATAAAATTATATATATATATATATATATATATATATATATATATATATATATATATATATATAATTTTAATTTAATTTAATTTAATTTGAAACAAAAAATAAATGTTCAAACCATAAATCAAATTAAATTATTTATTTACTCTATTTTTAAATCAAATCATGTGAAACCATCAATTTTAATTTAATTTAATCAGCTTGATTTGATTTGATACATTAGATCAATTTAGCTTACATCCCTATCAATTGTGAATGTTCTACAATTCACAATTCACAAGCATGTAAAAATTTCATCATTTTCTTTTATTAGGGAAAATGAATATATAACATATTCTCTATCTTCATTGTTATTTTTCGTTTAAAATAATTACATCATAATTAAAAAATTATTAAATAATTTTATTTATAAAAAAAATAATTATATATGACTAACTTATTCTTTTTATAAATATATGCAAAGTTATTAAATATTTTAATATAAATAACAAGCAATAAAAAATAAAAATATAAAAATATTATTTTATAATTTTTTAAAATAAAATATTTTTTTTAGAACGATAAATAAAAGAACAACTTTTTGTCTTTTCATTAATTTTTGCTACCAATGGAATTCTTAATTCCCCATTGATATTTAAATTTCATCAATCATAATGTGAAATTTATAATTTTAATTACATCTCTTTTTATTTAATAGTCATTCTAATTGGTATTAACTAATACTTTATATGATTGCTTGGATTATGAAAAAATGTTTAATAATTGGTTGGCTAGTCTTTTAAATATATTTATACCTTTAATATGTCACACACAAAGCAAATTATTGTTAGAAAATTGTGCATTTAGCATATAATGGCAATATATTCATAGGTAGTTATACTGTCATAAACCATGCTGGGAATAAACACACCACTCTTTGATAAGTGCTTACATGCATAAGATGTCATCTAAACTCTTCTTAATTAATATATATATATTTAATTGAAATTTTATATATTTTTTTTTTTTTGTATTGTTTTTAAGACTCAAAATAAATATATATATGTATATATAGCTATCATATAGTTTATGTTGTTTCTCTATTCTTTCTTTTTTCAAGAGCATATTTCACTGTTCATTTTGGTCAAGCTGGGATCACCATTTAAGTAGTAACGTGAAATGGATTAATTTCTTCTTATTATGTAGCTCATTCAACATTTTAAAAAAAAAAAAAAAAAAAAAAAAGTAGTACTACCACTTGCTGATATCACCATCTATGTATGCAAGAATTAATTCAATAATGATCCTAAAAAAAAATAATGCAATAAAATGATGTCATAGTTTAGTTAATTTTTATAATTAATACTAAATATATAATTCTCAATTTGGTTAAATATATATTATTTCACTTATCCACTTCCCATATTAGGATTAAAAGAATTTTTTAAGAGAAAATAATTTTTTCTTTTTTTCTTTTTTTTTTTACAAAAGAATTTTTGTTTAAGAAAAATGATTTTCCAGTTATTATTCAACTTTTAATATAAATTTGAGATTTTTTTTTTCATTTATCCACTCTCCATATTAGGATTAAATATGCATGTATTTAATATGAGACTTTTTTTTTTCCATATTCTATTTAAAAATGATGAAGATACTTTTTGATAATCTCATTTTATACTTGATAATTTATAATATAGATTGACCCAAAATAAAATTTAAATCATTAGAAACACCAACACCAATAAAAAAAATTGAAAATCTAAAAAAATCCTTATCAGATAAAGAAAAAAAAAAATTGGTAGGTACAATGATTGATTAAATTCTGATATTATATTAAGTTTTTAATATAAATTTAAGATATCAAACCTTGGAAGTTAGTTTATTAATACGAAGAAGTCAATTTTTATATTAATTATTTTTTGAGAAAACATATTATTTACTAAATATATTTGTATTATGATTTATTTTTTTATATTCTATTTTTAACGGTTATTGTCTAATTCATACCAAAAGTAAAGAAATTTTGGTAATTATAATTAAGTGGGTGTTTGGTTTAATTTTTTAATGCAACTGTTATTTTTTTTTATTCGTAACATGTGTATCATAGTGTTTAGTTACTGACAACTGTTAGTTGTTAAGTAGTCAAACTTATAAAAGTTTCAAATTAAAACTTTTTTTAAAAAAACTCATACTTTTTTAATTAAAAAATTTAAATTATTATCTAAAAATAATATTTAAATAAAAAAAAATTTTAATATTTATCTTTAATGGTCATTGAACATAATAACAGTTAACAACTAATAATAAATTTATTAAATATATACAATAATCAACTATTACATAATAGATATCAGCTATCAGCAACCAGTTATGCTACGAACAGCTAAATCAAACGGGATCTAAGATTTAAACTCTTATTCATCAACCATATATTTGTCACATATCCGAACTTTTTTTTTTTTTGAGAAAATATAAAATTTATATTAATTAAAAGGAGAAATATATAAAAAAATAAAAATAACAAATAAAAAACAAATTTTTTATAACATTAAGCTTGAATATGAAAAATAAAATCAAATCTAAAAAAAATATAAATCATTCACAATATGAATGAAGACAAAATAGAACCACTGCACTCTTTTGAATGCCGTAAAAAAAAAAAAAAAAAGACTCGATCTAACTCTTGAATTTTAGATAAATTAAATCGAAGTTTAGATAAATTTTTTTGATAATTAGTAATTTTTAAATAATTATCAACTATTCCAAAAATAACCGATACTAAATTCTCTTGATTATTAAGTTGATCGAATCAAGATCAAAATAGATCTAAGACTATTTTTTATATCAAGCACAAAAAGCTCCACATCAATAGGTATAAAAAACTCCATCTAAGACTAGAAAAAAAATAAAGGAAAAGAAATAGATGAAGATCAGAAGTAGAGAAAACAGAGAAAAAAAAACGTATTTAACTAATATATAGCAGAAAAACTAAAGATTTTGGACTGTTTTCGGACATTTGCCGAAGACAAGGAAAGCGGAGGCGAGAGAGCAAGGCGAGAGAGAGAGAGGCGAGGAGCTTCCACGTTAACGAGACTACACCATATTAGCAACGATGATTTTTCTTTTTCTTTTTCTTTTTTTTTTTTTAATTTAAATTTGATTGAAATTTAAATTTACAAACTCATAGACTTATAGTTTATAAACAAAACTCAATATATAATATAAAATCTTAATAACTTGTAAACTTTCATAATAGAATGAATATATTATATATAATTAATATGATTTATATGATCTCTTTTATTTATATATATAAACCACATAGTTATGAGTGATTTTATATAAATTTAATTTTTTTTAAATAATTACTTGACTGATAAAAAATAATTTAAATAACCC
Organism: Aleurites moluccanus; assembly: GCA_948193065.1. Taxonomy (NCBI): domain Eukaryota; kingdom Viridiplantae; phylum Streptophyta; class Magnoliopsida; order Malpighiales; family Euphorbiaceae; genus Aleurites; species Aleurites moluccanus. The sequence continues at coordinate 11,319 of CANXYC010940007.1, read as the reverse complement.
TTATATATATATATATATATTCATAGAAAACTCAATTTCAGCTTAAAATTTGGTTTAAACAATTTTACATTTTAAAATTTATAAAACTTATATTATTGACTTTTAAATTTTTATTAGTTAATTTTAAGATCAAACATCACTTAATTATTTTTTTAACAGAAAAGTAAATTTTATTTAATTTTCATTTTTTTATCTTAATATTTTATTATTTTTTAATAAATCATGATTCGCTAATTAAGTTTTAAACAGTGCAAAAAATAATTAATAATAAAAATCTCTTAACATAATGACAAATAAAATACTAAATAAATATTGAAAATACTTTATATGATAATTTAATTAACTAATAGTCCAATATGGTTGATATATGTTGTATAACGTGGGATGAGTGTACACAATAAGATTCTTTTCATTTTTCTATTATTTACAGTATGGATAAGCCCATGGTTTTGGAATCAACGTTGATATAAGCAACAAACTTAGATGTTTCAATAATCACAAGTTGAACTAATCTATTATGTTTTTGCATTAAAATTTACTCCTGATATCATGCATTTAATTTAATCACTCTATGATATACAGAGAAAACAATCTTATGTTTATGTTGCTAATTCACCATAAGATGCTGATCATATATATAGGTTATTTGTATAATCTATCACTTTTAGGGTTTGTTGGGAAAAAAAATTCATTGAGAAAATTCAACTAAGTCTATTATTTGAGTTGAGTTTTAATGAAAAATTCTTCCAAGTATAATTTATATAGATAATAAATATTTAATTATATATTTTATTTATTTAGTGTTCATTTAGATTAACGGTCAAAAATTAACATTTGTTGTTTGAACTTCTAACATAGTTAGATATATTTGATTTTCAGAATAATATTTAAAAATTAGTAGTTAGTTATTTAAAAAAATATTAAAATACTAAAATTTAAAATTTTTAACTATTAACATTTAATCCTCTAATTATGAGTCATTAATTATTAGTTGATTATTATTATTAAACTAAATAAATTAGTTAATTTTATTTATTTAAAAATAAAATTAAAATTAAAATTTGAGATATTCAAATATAAAAGATTAAATTATTTTTTATGTGATTTAATTAAAAATTGAAATTTAACTAAATTGAATTCTTCAAAAATCAAACTTATTAAAAATGAGATTTAATTGAAAATTCATATGTAATGGTATCATTTTCTTGAGTCGGCAGTTAGCTTCCCCACTCTCACCCATAAGTATAAATTTCTTTCATTTTCCTTTTTCTTAATTAAAAATAAGAATTTAATATGCTGGCAATATTATAAAACTGAGGTCTCAGAAGTTTGAATGTTTAATTTTTAGATTTGTTTCGTATTCATATTAAGTTGTTTTGATTGTATATAATATATGAATACTAAAATGTTGACTTCTTCTAAGTTTTGTGGGATAAGGTAGTCTATTATAGTTTATAATTTATCATATTCTTTTCTTAATGAATCATTTAGATCCAATAAAATTCAAAAAAAACAAAAAAAATAGTTCATCAAAATAATTAAAAATAAATAAAAGAACTCTCTATTCAATAAAAAAAGCAGCTAGGATTAAAAGTTTCAACTTATTCTCTATTCGAAATAAAATATACTCCCTTCCATTTTTTTTATCTATTGTTTTAGAAATTCATTAATTATTATTTTAAATTTTCAAAGCAATATTTATTTATTTTTTTCTACTTTATCCTTATAACATTAAATTAAAATATAATAATTTAATTTAAGATAAAGTTAAGAATATAAGATTAAATAAGTCATTTTGAATCTAATTAATAAGTGTTTTAATATATGTGCAAAATTTTAAATGATAGATAGAAAAAAATGGAGGAAATATATTATTTATTAAATTTAAAAATTGATTCTAAATCTTATTATTCAAATCTTAATTTGAAAACCATATAATAATAACAATAGGTAGATAATTAGATACAAGAAACTGAAACAAACATCAAAAGAAAATAAAAGGAAAGAGAAAAAAAAAAAAAGTTTAGCTCATGTTGGGTTTTAAACCTTTGAGTAAAACAATGAAATGAAAAGCTAAAAAATTAGAGAACTAATAAAATAGCAAAGTGACCTTATAAAAGGTGTGAATGCAGTAGATTCTCTAATGGAAAAGGACCCTAAAGATCCAATCCCATGGAAAGATATATATATATATATATATATATATATATATATTACCGAAGAAAATGATATTATGGTTTTTAATTTTTTAATGCAATAAATTATTCACTAATTTTGTTTTTAAATCTCAAAATATACGCATACATACGTAATCTTCACTTCCAGGAATAAACAATTTCTATTTCTATTTCTATTTCCTTTCTTTCTTTAAGGGTAAATTACTGTCGAGTACTGCCTTTGGGTTTGGATTTAATGCACTAATTAATTTCTATTTTTTTAAAAAAATTATTTAAATATTAATATCTGAAAATATTAATTATTTAATTTTTTTATAATTTTTTAAAAGAAAAAATTTAAATAATTCTGACAGTTAATTAATTACAAAATTAAAATTAAATTTCATTCAATATTAATAAAATCAATTAGGAAATCAAAAAATTAATTTTTAATAGATTGATAATTAAATAAATATAAAATAGATTAATAATTACAAATTAATTAAGGGATATGAAGGACAACGATAATAATAAAGAATGTAAAATATTTAAAACTGTGTAAAAAGTTGAATTGGAGTGAATGTTAATCACTTGAGTCATTTTGTGCAAAGGGACTATAAACATCAAGACGAAGCCCAAGGAGAAAAAGTGAACCCGCCGGAGAAAGAAGAAAGAAGGCTTAACAGTCCAACAAGCTGTCAGTCAAGTAAGGGAAGAAGGCCCGCCCATATAAATCAAAGAAGTTTGTCATTTTCTATGGTTGAAGTCCAAATCCGCTATAATTCTTAGTAAAATTAACCCTATAATAATAATAATAAACTAGTTTTAATTAGATTAGATGTGGCACCTACCACATCTATCAAACAAGCACCAAAAATGTCGTTTTAGTGGAGTTGATAGAGATCAAGCCCAAATCTCAACATCCCATATGATAGCCCAACCCACATAAAAGGCCACTAAAACTTTTTATACCAAAAAAAAAAAAAGTCTTCCATTAATTTGCTTTTTATTTATAATCAGCTATCTATAGGGTTAATGGGAACAAGATTGTGGTGAAATTCAAACTGATAATATTAAACATTTAATATAGATAGAAATAAAATCTAAGTATCAATATAAAATTATCAAATAAACTCAAGACTATGAAAATCAAATTTAAATCAAGATTTCAATTTTATTCAATTCAACTAAGACATCACTTACAATATTTTTGTAATTGTAAAATCACTAGGATTTATATACGTAGTCCATTAATTTTAGTTGTTTCCTAACTAAGTGTAATTATAGTTATTGTGACCCTTGTGAATTGTGATTCAGAACCAACTTAATTTGGTAAAGAATTCCAACAATCATATTGGGCTAGACAAGTCCTAAATTCAACCTTAAGATAAAGCTTATTAATTAGTTAAATTATCATATTATTTAGAATAAAAAATTATAAAATCCCTCATTTAATTGCAAAATAATAATAATATTGGTCTGCTACTTGAAACAGATATGACATGTGAAGCATCAAGGCATGTGATGCCATTAACATCATTGAATAGACTGATTACAACTGCTCTCCGAATTCACGATCTGCTAGATTTTTTTTAGGTTAAATTATGATGTTGATCACTAAATTTTGTATTAATTTCTATAGAAAATCTAAAATTTTAATTTATAATTATTTAGTTATTTAATTTTTATTTTTAATGATCATTCATAATTTTTTTTTATTACTGGACGACTGATGTAAATATATATAAAAAATATTTTTACACGATCAACTATATTGAACCCATCATTCTCTAATTTTAGAAAGAAAAAAAAAATAAAGATTTTTTATTTATTTGAATAACTCTCTCTCTTTCATTCGCCATTCTAAATCCCTCTTCTTCACTATTTCTCCAATCCCTAACTCTCTCTAGTTAATTTATCTATAACCGTTTTCTTGCCAAGCTGTCCCTCCATCCAAGCCATAAGATAAAAGTTATGGCAAAGAAAAATTTTACGATTCAAATGGATCATATATCTCGAAGAATCAGATATACAAAGTTAACGGTGAGAGGTTTGAAAGATTTTACACTTGGTTGGTTTTATTAGCTAAAAGAAAATTGCGGATGATGGATTCAAAGGAGTTAATATGGTATAGGTTTAAGGGGAATGAGGTTATAGTAGATTTGTTGACGGATTATTGAAAGGATTGGGGATTGTTAATGGAGGTTATTAAAGTTAAAAATTGAGAGCTGAAGAATGGAGTATAAGAAAAAAAGAGAAGTACGAGGAATAGAGGAGAAGAAATGTGTTTGTGGAAGCCATTGAAGAGCTTTTCTCCACATTCTCAAATCAAGGATTACAAGGTCCACACAACTCCATGGCATTTTTTCTTTTTTCAATGTTGAAGGTGGGATTTGATGCTTTACATTTGATCGATCTTGCTATTGAATTACATTTGTTCTTCTTGATTTTGAAACTCTTAGGTTTTTTAAAGTTGAAGAAAGATGTAAGGGTTAAGAAGTAGGAAGGAAAGGAATAGAGAATGCTAAGCTAGATAATTATCTAAATAAAAAAAAAAATTATTTTTTTTTTCACATCGATATTTCAATAATAATAAAAAATAATAAATGACCTTCCATTAAATTAAAAATAAATATTAAATGAATAAACAATTATAAATTTAAATTTTATGCCATCAATAAAAATTAGTGACAAATAATATAATTTATTTTTATTACAAAATTAAAACTATATATAAAATAAATTAATTTTCAATTATCATCCACCATAACCATAGGATTTAGTTTATAGTGATATCTTATTAATGATAATATGATTCACAATATGCTCAGCCCACTAATTAATTCAGCCGATCTATGTTGGGAGAACTATTAATTGATTATTCATTTTATATATACATATAAATGATAAATCTCAAAGATAATGATATACTAATCAATTTTTTTAATACCACTATAGTTAATTTTAAAATTATTAAATTTTAAGTATAAATTTCAACTATAATTAAATTTATTAAATTAAAAAATCTATTAATTTTACTTCTATCTAGAAGACCTTTGCACTCTGCATGATTAATTTAGTCTTAACTTTAAAATTTATTTCCTTGAGGCTTGCTACATTACTTCACCCGACTATTAAAATATGTATAAGTTTTTATCATTAACTTGGATAGTATATATAGCATAAAAATTATCGATCTAACCAATGCCAATCAGAAAGAATAAAAGAATAAAATCTAGATAGGGTAATGTTAGTTATTATTAAAGAAAATGAAAAATATCATTCATTATTTGATGGAATCTAGATAGGGTTAGTTAAGTATGCATAATCTTATTTTTTTTCACCAGTATGCATAATTTTATTATTATTATTATTATTATTTTTAGAAAAAAGTATACATAGAATCATTTTATTATACTATGGTTAATTTATATATATAACTTCTATACCATGACTTTTCATGGTAATGTAACAGTAAATTCAAGCTTCTTCATAGGAAAAAATATATATATATATAGCATAAAATAAATATTAAAAATAAAATTCCTGTTACCTTGTAAATTAATATAGTATACTATAGCATATCATACATCAAGGTCCTGAAAAAACCTCAAACCCCGACGGATCGAAAGAACTCCAGGAATTAATATCACTCGTAAAATTTGCCACTGCCGGAATCTTTATCTGATCATCCACCAAGAAAGAATCAAATTCTTGCGGCGGTTGTTTTTGTATTAGAGTAGTTTCCCATGTAACATTTGACAAATTTGCAGCTTCTTGACACCATAAGTCATCTTGCACCATTTCTTGATCTCCAATAAATGTTTGTAAGCTAAATGCATCCATTTCTTGATTTTCTATCAGTTGTTGAATTCTTTCTTGATCTTGCTGCTTCTCTCCTCCGAGAACCACCGGAGATAGTGGTAGGCTTCCAATAAAATCATCAGATTCTTGAACCAGATCTAGCATCTTTTGATGATCGTTTTGCTCGCTATCTGAAGTTAAAGAATTAGGTAAACTGACCAATTCATTTTTCTCATTAAACTGAAAGTTTAATGAATCTTGATTCAAGAATTTTGCAAAAACAACTGCTAGATCAATATCAGACCCATTATTTGTTTGATTTTCTTGAACCATAGAGTCAGAACTAAAATTCTTGCTATAATTTAATGAAGCAACACGATCATTCTGTGAAAGCCTAACAGACTTGGCTCTGCGAGTCTTACGACAACCACCACCAACAGGAACATTTCTTAAAGAACCACCTTTAGTCCAATACCTTCTACAACCCTTACAAAAATATCTTGGCTGGGACAAACTATAATTGTTGTAATAACAAAATTTGGTGTTGGAAGAAGCACAACGAGGGCAATTAGGGGCAATTTCAACATGGGATTTCAATTTTCTCTCTATTGGGAATGGTCGAGGAGGGTATTGAAACATCATTTGATCACTAATAAACATATTTATGAGGATGATTAATTGACGATCTGTTTAATTGATTGAGAGATAAGGAAGAGAATAGGAAGAAGTGTGTGAGAGTGTTTTTGTATTGTGAGAGTTAGTGCAAGAGCACGTGTGTGGGGACTAAAATTGTGGGGGAGTTTGTAGGTGTGGTGTTTGATATAAACATGGGTGGTTGCGAGCCGTTAGGACCAAGAAAGGTGGGGCTTTATGCGCGTGTATTACTATAGGGGTAGGTGCACTGGGGATGGAAGAAGTGCATATATATATATATATATATATGAAAAATTAAATAAATTGAAATAATATTATTATGAGCAATTATATGATAAGAATAGTTTTATTTTAAAATGATTTTTATTAAATTAATAAAATTTCTTACAATATTAATGAATAAAAATTTAAAATTAAAATTTTTAAATTTTTATATTTATAAAACATACTAAATCAATCAAATTATGTCACATCCTTAAATATGAATGTGATTGTAATTGTGATTACAAATTGAGAAAATTTTAGATTATTATTAATATAATTATCTTTTTAAATATTAAATCAATCACAAATTAATATTTTACCTATTATTTTATATAATATAAAAATATTAATATTTTTTTATATTTATAAATTATTTTTTATTTTTTTTTAAATTATTCAATATCATATTCAAATTGAATCATATTTATAAGAGAACAAAACTATGTGAACACCTTTTTTTTTTTAATATTTATGTATTATTTTTCTATTTGATATAGTGTACATAAGTTTTTCTAAAATTGAAGTGTACCCAATTGTTTAATAACCGGATTGATCGTGGCTCTATTGTTTCACGTGGCATTTCTTCATTGGGCACATCTTGAGAGTGATTGAAGTTGACAAGTCAATGCCTCTTAGTTGTCAGTATATATATATTTTTCACATTGGTGTGGCAGCATAAATTACGTAGATATCCTTTTGTATTTTGTTAGTAAACGGAATGGTAATAAAGAAAGGGATGGAGATCGAAAGATTGGGCTGGGTTTTAATTCCTGTTATGATATTTAAGGTTGTTTGATTTAATTATTAACGGGATATATCATATAACAAAAGATAATATGAAAATTTCCTGACTTCAGAATAAAAAAAGATATTAAAAATTGACCATCTATTGAGTAGACATGTAAATGCGTAATATGTATATTTAGAGTAGTAAAGTTTTTTATTTTTTTAATTTAATTAATATTTTAATCTAATAATAAGATGAAATTATTTATTTAAGAGTAATCTCACTAATTATATATTACCCTAAGGGACGATACTATATGAGACTTTGGAGGGATAAATGTACCAAACTTTTTAAAATTAATTTTTATATTCGTATATTTTTAATGTATTTTTAAAAATATATTAGATTAATTCTAAAATTCAAAATTTTTATTTTAAAATATATATTTTAATTTCTTCAAATTTTATATTTCATAATTTTTTAAATATATATAGATTATTTTAATTTTTTTTAAATTTTGTTTGTTATTAATATATTATTATATTTATAAATAAATAAATATTTTATAATATAATACTAGTACTAAAAAATTTAAAATTTTTTATATTAATCTTATAAATTTGAAATTTTTTCTATGATAATTTTTAACTCCAAATCTTAAAATTCAGTTCCATTCCTGATTATTCTTATTCAGTGCTAAAAAAAATAATTTCTAATATTAATATTTATATATGGTAATAATAACATTTTAATAAATTGAAAAATAGAACATGAATTTAAACTGTCACCTGTTTCATGTGAAAACATAGAAGATGCAAAAAAAAAAAAAAAGAAAATAATGAATAAATAACAAAAATTTTACCTTATGGATTTGTAATAAGGTTAAATCTAAACAAAAGTAAAAATTAGAGTTGAGGTATATTTGTGATAAGGTAAATTTCATCTGATAATTTCAACATTTTATTTATCAATAAAATTCAAATATAAACCTCATTATCAATCAATCACAAATAAACTTACCAATTCAAATATAAATCTCATTATCAATCATTCACAAATTCAATATTTCCCTTATTTTTTTTAAAGAAAATTAATAAAATACAGATAATTTAAGTATTATGTATCTATCATAATATATTTAATTTTTATAGAAACTAAATATCCTTAATTAAATTAATTAAGATATGGGCAGTTTGGTAATTGTAAGAAATCAAAGAGCATGTACATGAACTTGCATGCATGGAGCTTACTACAGTGTACTTTACTCGTTGGGATCATAAAAAAAAAAAAAAAAAACCAACACCAAATTAATTAGTATTTATTTCCCAAGAGAAAATTTTTATTTGATTAATAAAAGGGGTAGCGTGGAGGGCATGTTGCACTTCACGTGCAAAATCTTCTTACGTGGCATGATATCTATCCATTGAAACCTGTTGACCATCCAATTCTGATCTCAGGTTGCGGATGATTATGGCTATTGGCCACACGTTATTCTTGATTTTCGTTAATAAATTCCTCAATTTCATGGTCTGATATTAAAGAAAATTATTACGATATTTAATGAGTGAAAATATTTTAATTAATATTTATTTTTATCTAATAAAAGACATCATTATCTTTTTTTTTTTATTAAATTTGTATATACATTTAATGTAAAAAATTTCTGTTAAGGAGAAATTAATTAAAGTAAAATTTACGTTATTAAAATACAAGTAACAAAAAATAATGTTCTCTCTATAATTGTTAAGAATAAGATTCATGTGAACAAGTTCCAAGAATGATAATTATTGTAATTACTATATATTTTTTCCTAATTAAAAGTTCAAGCAATCATTGCCTGATTGAAAGAAAAATTAGGGTTTGACTATAGAAAATTTAATCGAGAATTATGTATTATTTATTTTATGTATATGCTTTGAGAGGATTAAATAAATTTTGAATTTTTTTATATTAAATGAATAAAAATTTGAATGTTAATTACAATATTGAAAAGAATTTTATTATTGAGTCAAATTATTAGAAATAAAAAAATTAGTTTTTAAGTCATCAAAGCATAATTAAAGAAATATTTTTTATATAAATATTCTCAAAAAAGGAAAAAAGAAAAAAGAAAAAAAAAAAAAGCATTTGTTTCTGTTTATTTTATATTTAAAAAAAATAAAATAATTGTTTGATGACATTAGACACGTATATATATTTATCTATCAGATTATCACACTCAAAACTTCTCTTAGCTCAATTCTTTTTCTCAATCAAGAAATTAATTAAATTGGTAAGCCAAATGCATGTGGTTGAAACTTCTTTAGATGTCACTTTCACATAAGCAACATACTTAATTTGATAATGAATAACACAAGAAGTAAATATATACTCAGTATGGCCTCTAGTGTTAGACCCCAACAACATCTTTACACAATTAAAGGGCTCAGTACAGAATTGCAAACACTACCATTAAAACCAACTACAAACCCAATGTCAGCACTTGACGAAGAAATTAAAGCTAAGGATAGAATATATAGGTAGGTTTCAATTAGCCATCTTCCGTAGAATTTGATAATTTCATGAAACTTTAAACATTCAAATCACGTTGTGAGTTTCGTGTCTCTTTCATGCTAATTTCAAGTTAATGGTTTCTATGGTTTCCAGTTCCAGGTATATGTATATATATATATATATATATATATATATATATATATATATATATATCTTGATCCCAACAGTTTAGCCAACTGAGTTAAGGATCATTGAAGCTATCATCACTGCATGACTTAACCTTTCCCTAATTACATAGTTTTTAGTTTATACGCTGAAACAACATGCACAAAATCCAAAATCATGTTTTCAATTACTGTATGCTATAGCTGGTCTAAGAAAATAAATTTCATGAGCTTGGCCTGCGTGATAATATTATATATGGAAACGAAAAAATTTAGGTATTGTGATGACAACAATAGTGCCACTGCACCTAATAATTTACCAAATTCGTGTTTAAATAATATAAAAATAAATAAATGAATAAATATATACATAAATTAAATAGTGAATTAACTAAAACAGAATACATTAACATAAAAAATTAAAGAAGTTTTATGAAAGTGAATGTAATTAAGTATTTATAATAATATTAAATCATTATTTAAAAGTTTAGTTATAGAAAATTAAACGTGAGTATTTGTTGTTATTAACCCTAATTTTCATTAATTATTATTTGTAGATTTAGAAGTTATCACAATTTATATATAACAAACTGTATAATAATTTTTTTATTAAAAAATATATATAATTGAGTTCATTATTTGAATACTATGTATTATAAATAGCAAAAATGAAAAAAAATATGTTACTAATAATTTGAAAACATTGGATTAAAATTGAAAGCGTATGGGTGCAGCCTAATTAACTATTGTGAACTTATTTTGTTTGGTTTAATTTCTTCTTAAAATGTACGGCATGGTTGCCAGCTTCGACTCCTAAAAAATAGGAGTTGAAGTAAAAACAATCAAATTAATTAAATTAAATTTAAATCGATAATTTTATAATTATCTAATTAATTTTAATTTAAAAATTAAATAAATTAAATATTTATTTTGATTTGCAATTTAAATTTTTTTTTCTCGATTTTAATCAAGCCAAAACAATATATATATATATATATATATATATATATATATATATATATATATATATATATATATATTTATTGTTTTTGTTATT
>CANXYC010939845.1:0-17706 GCA_948193065.1 Aleurites moluccanus | reverse complement strand
CTGTTCTTAGCTCGGTTTAGAATATTCCAAAATTCATGCCGTTGTAATCTGACCAAATTTAAAGAATATATTTAAAAAATAATAATTATCAACTTACACCAAAGTTTACATAAATACTAGTAATTTTTTTTTAATAAAAATCAACGATATTAGAAAATTTTAATTAATTTAAACTGGAATATGATAACTAATAAAAGAATAAAACTCTTTTAATTATTAATAATTTAATCAAATATCATTGCAGAATCTCCATTTAGATTATTATAAGGAAAAAAGAAAATAATTTTAAATTACATATTATTGTAATCAAGTTTTGGCATTAAGCATTTATTTATTTTGACTTATCCAACTAAATTAAAATAAGCATAATAATTTGTCATTTAATCAAATTTTTCTGTACTATAAAGAAACGAATAAGTTAGACATTAATACACCCTTCAAAATATAACTAAAAAAAAGATTATGTGTGAAACAAATAAAATTAATTTAAAATTGAAACAACCGCCTTTGGGCCGTGTTTTCATATTTTACATCAAGCTAAGGTCCAAAGTTATTGGGCTAAGAAAATTTAAGAAGGCCCATCATTTAGTCAAATTCATTGACCCGTGCTTTTCTAGCTGGCATGGCTCATTTTTTAATCAATTACAGTAGCTCCAATTGTATCAAGTGATTTTATTAAATAAAATGAATCACATTTAACTATGATAATTATCAAAGCATTAACTATTTAATATAGTAAATTAGCATAGGTTTAAATTTATTTTTATGTATAGTAGAGTTATAATATTCGATTTAATTATCAATTTGATATGTAACACTTGTAATTAACGTTTGTACTGTATATAATATTAGCTTACTTCTTTGGAGAGAGTAAGCTCAGCCATTAGCTTACATCTAAGTAACTATCAGGATTCAGGGCTATCAAATAATTTTATCCAAATCTAGAACCAAGTTGAAAAAAATGTATCAGAATTATGATTTGTAGGAAGCAGGATTCACACATAATACAATTGTAATTTGAGAAAATCCCTAGCATACACGAGATATGGGGAGGTTATAATGATGATAAACCCATAATTTTTTTTTTCAAGCCTAAAAGAAGAGGAAACAAGACTCTTCACAAACTTCTACAATCTATGAACCATACCTAGAAGATGGAAACTCTCACCAAAGTTACAGAGTGAAAAACAAACAGAAAAAAGAAAAGGAAAAAAAAAAATCCATTTTACAGTTTACACAACTCTTTAGCAAGGATTAAAACTATTATCTTCCATTTCATGCTTCTCTTTGACAATTAGTAGCAATAAGAGGTTGAACAGGTGCTTAAAGTTTTTCACTGACCTGTTCAAGCTCCTCAGCTTCACTTTCCCAAATAGCTGACTTTTGATTGAAGCTTCTAATCAGCACTTCCTTCCACTCCTAACTTTTCATCTTCAACTAGTACTCCACAATAAATTAATACTAGATCATAACTCAACTGTGTACAAAATTAAGCAAATTCAAAAGAAAGAAGGAAACAATTAAGCAAATTAAAAATAAGGCAATTGCCCCCTTCTCTACATCAATGCTTCGCCACTGAGCAGGATTATAAATGCGATAAAGCATAACAAATATTCATGGAAAACAATCAAAAACAGATAAAGTTCTAGAAATGAAGCAACAAACCAACCAAAGGGCATGTAAATCACATGATATGAAGAGATTAGTCACAATATAAAACATAATAATATTATCAAAAATTACAGGCAGCAAATCAGTACCGAAACTCCCAATGAAAATGAAAAGGAATTAACAATGGAAAGTTGCCAAAAATATCTTCAAAATAATAAACCAAAAAACCATATGGAACTAGAGATTTACTAGGCCTCACTTCCTATCTTGTAATTTGTCTAGCAAGTCAAAAGAAGAGACCCATCATAAAAGACTCGTGCCAAAGCCAACCCAATACTCACTTGCATTCAACACCTGCCTCAGCCGCTCGACGGGGCTTGTTTTTCCGCCTGCTTCCATTATGCCGAAATCCATTTGATTTAGTCGAGTCATCAGTACTTGATCTGGTAGTAACACCATTTTCTTCCTTAACCGAATCAGGTTTCTCCTTTGCCTGTGAGTATCGCTTCCGCTTCTTTCCGTTTTCTGCTGCTATTGGACTTTTTGTCTCTTTGCTTGGAATCCCTGTTTTTCCGTTCTCTCCGTCTTCCTCCTCTATTTTTTCAACTTCATCTTCTTCAATATCATCTTTCAATGGTTTTTGAGGCCTTCCCCTTTTCTTCTGTGCTGGAATTTTCTCTTCCTCACCACTTCCAGTATCATCATGATTGCTGACAGTCAATTTTTTCCCCTTTCCTCTTCCTCTACCCATAATTTTGTAATCCTGTGAAACAAAAACTCATATGGACAAAAAATCTTTCTGCCAAACAAAAAAGGAAGAAAAAGAAAATACCAAGTTGTCAATTACACAAAATTCACAGGTCACAACTGTCAACAGTAAGCAAAATGTCTAGTGAATTTTGGAATCACATTGCAACAAAACCATCTGACCATATATTTCATGTTATTCTAGTAGAAACTTATTCCATAAAAAAATCAGCATTGGAAAATTCGGCAATAATGGTAAATACACATTAACCAGTAAGCATACACTTTCTGTTTGAAGAGCGAGAGAGAATATCCTGATACAAACTATCATTCAAGTTTTGCAATAATAAAAGTTTGAATGCATTTAGCTTCATTTTGGGATTCTTAGAGTCTTAGAGATGGCATGGTTTCATCTTTCATACGCATAAATTAATATGATAACCCTTTTTACGCGATTCTTCGTTGTACAAAACAATCAGAAAAGATAAAAAATAAATAAAGAAGTGGTGGGGGCGCAGAGATCTTGAACATCCATCTGTTGATTAAAACATCAATTTTAGGCTGTTTTTAGCCAAGAGAAAAAAAAATTCAAATCACTATTGTGATTTTCTATTTATTATGAACTCAAAAATGAAATATCCAACTTGATATAGCTTAATGACTGTTCACTGGAGGTTCCATTTTCACAAAATCCATTTAGTGTTTTCTTCAGATTAAAAATAAATCCCTTCTCCTTAACACTTGTTAAATGTTTTGAAAATATAAAAGTCCATAAACCCAATGGAAGCACAAACAAGCAACAACAACTTTTGATTTTAGAAAAAAAAACAGCAAATAGATAGTGAGATTACTAACAATAGCCGCAAGGACAGCATCTTAAATCACAGTAAAAGTGAAATTCAAGAAGGAAAGGGGCATCCTCTCATCAACTCAAATAAGGGATCACTAATCTGACATCATAGAAATCAATGAATAAAAGAACCCAAACCAAAATCATAAACTTCGAAAACCGCATATAAGCTCTTTAAACTCAATCCAAAAGTAAGATCCAACAAAAGCATCGCAATTTTCACTCTCGCAATAGAAAGATTAAATAGAACTGAACTAACGATCAAAACAAACTCAATTAGCTTCGACTCTCAAAACCCAAAAACTAAAAGCAATACAAACATCCCATAAAAAATATGTTCTATCAAAATATTATTTTAAATAAATAAAAGAAAAAAAAAACTAACCTGGTTTTGGAAAAAGTTTATTTGGTTCCTCAACAAGAGACCCATTACTTCGAATCTGTTAAGAAAGCAACCAAAACTCAAAAAAGACCAAAACCCATCTGGGTTCTTCCTCCAAATAAACAAAAGTAGAGATTTTTAATGGTTAAAACAATGATCTAAAGAAGGGGCACTTGATACCCAGATCAAGAAACATCGAGATTCGAAGATATTAAGGATTTGCATAAGGTACTAGAGCTGTGGCCCCCCAAAAAAGCATAGCCAACACAGAGAAAGGGGAGAAAGAGGGAGACAGAAATACAAAGAAAGAGAGAGAGGGGGAGGGAGCCAAGAGAAGCGTGAAGAGATATTTGTTGATAAGCCTTTGCGAGTCTGTACAGTGTGTGCTGAGTGCTCTAGTGTAATATTGGTGTATCTGAGTGTTAATATGTGCGAGAAAATTGAATTGCGAGGGCAGTGTGGTAAGTGAACCTTAACTGCAACAACCAAGAAAAGCATACTCAGTCCTCTCCTTTGCCCTCATTCCATGTCATCTCACACTGTATTATAAATAGATATATTTCTAATCTTATTAATCATAATAATAATATTATTTGTAGCACTACCCATATCAGGAAATTAATTTAAATTTAAATTAAAGTGGTAGAAAACAATATTATATACAAAAAAAAAATGCATGATTAATATTCTTGTTCAACCATATGATTCTTAATATAATAAAATGTTAGAAATTCAATTAAGATGAGATTAAATAATAAAATTTAAATTTTATCATATAGATTCTTGATATCTTTAATTGAGAATTTGAAATAAAGAAAGCATAAAAACTACATATAGAAGGACTGAATTTGAAATTCTATGTTAAGTTTGAAAGGATTGTCTTTTATTTTTTCATTATTGTATTATGACTATAATCACATATTCTATAAATTTATTCCATGTAATAATCTATTAATGTATTAATACAGTTTTATTGACTTAAAAATGAAGTTTATAATTTTGAAATAATTGCAAGGCTTGAAAAAAGTATACTTTTTTATGGATTAAGCAACAAAAATGATTATTATCCCAATACAAATAATCTCTTAATATTTAATATAGCTTTAGATCACACAAGTGAAGAGTATCTTAAGGAAATTTTTTATGATAAATCCAATTTATCACATTAAATTATAAATTATTAATAATAATTAGATATATCAAATAATAATTATCTTATATTTATATAGTAATTTATCACCTAAATTATAATATATATATTGTAATATAGGGTAATTGACTCACTAATATGTTAGAATATTATTAGTTAATTCATGATATGATATGATTGATTAAATTTATTTAAAAGTTTCTTAATATTATCATATTGATTTGAGCAATTTTTTATTTGTATTTTTTAATATTTTTATTATTATTTTTAAAAGAATCAATGATAAAAAAAAAAATTAAAAAAAATGGATTGAAAATATGAAAGGCGTTTTTAGGAGTTTATACCCACCAAAAATTAAAAATTATTTATGGAGATTTTCATGGTAAAAGGAGAAAATAAAAAAAAAAAAAAAATAAGAGAGAAAGAAAGGTCATGTAAGTGCAAGTTCAAGACTAGAGCCCTTATCTACCAAACTAAATTGGGATTTTTTAAAAATATCGAAAAAATAAAAAATATTTTATTTTTACTGTTAAAAAAAATATAAAAATATTATATATCTAAAAATATTTTTTTCAAAATTATTATATATTTAAAAATATTTTTTTTAAAAATACAATATATATTAAAAATAGTAAAAAAAAAAATAACTATAAAATTAAAAAAAAGTCAAAAAACAATATATTCTTGTAATATTTTCAACTAAATTAACCCAATAACTCATAAATCTAATCCCCAACTCGGTCCCTTTATACTTTAATTTGACTTGGCCCTTACTCCTCTTGCCACCGTTGTTTATTGGGATATTTTTATGTAAATTCATAACTTTTGAAAATTTTAAGTGCTTTAGGAGCCATAGTTTTTCGTTCTTTTATTTTTATTTTTATTTTTTATTTTTTTCCCCTGTGAAAATTATCACACGTTAACTAGGGCAACTTAATATCACTAGTAATGTTTCCTTGAATTAAAAAGAAAAAAAGAAAACTCAATGGCTATTGGAACTTTTATTAGATGGTTGCTGTAGGTTAAAATTTCACACCGTCATGTTTTGTATAGCTTAGACCTTGAATGTGGAATTTCAAAAAATTATAATCTAAATCATTTTTAAAAGAAATAATAATTTATTAATTATTTTATAAAACATATATAAAATATACTAATTCCGTTATAATAAACGTTTTAAAATAAACATCTTAATTATAAAATACACGATTATTAAAAAAAATTTAATATATTTTATCTTTTTTAATTCATTAATTACTTTAATTTTTCTAATTCTCTCATATTTTATATCTCTTAATTAATTTTTATATTTTTCAACATATTTTTAATAAAGGTATATTAATTTAAAATAAAATAAAATTTAAATTAAGAAATAAAATAATTAAATTATTGCGTTCTAAAAAAAATTAAAAAAATTAAAATATTTATTTTAATACGTAAGAAATATAACTTTTAATTAATTGATGGGTGTGATCATATGTATATCCATTTGAAACTGTCCTTCTAAGAGGAAATTGAACATAGGATCAACACATGTGTGATTAAATATGGTGCTGAATTCAATACAGTAAAACCTTTATAGTAATCTATAATTTAAAATTTATAAATTTTATTAATTAAAAAAAATCAATTAATTAAATATTAATTTAATTTATTAATTCAAATCATAATCAAAACTATAAAAATTTATTATATAATAAAAAATTTTAATTTATCGATTATTAATTTATAAAATTTTTTCTGTACTTATAAGTTTAAACAGAAACCTCAATTAATAACACTTCAAGAAGTTAGGCCAAACTAAAAAGGAGTAGAATGCAGTGGTTTACTGATTATATATAAGCAGTTGCTGACAAATAGCCTGAATCAAAATAGCTTCACATTTTATTATATATAAATTATAAATTAATAAATTAATAATGGGTGACAGCCAAATGTGTCAAAACTAAGATAAATCGTGAAAGTCATTAGCTTGATAACTTGTTCTCAATGTATGCTAAATTTGAAAATAAAATTAATTAATTGTATACATATTTTTTAATTTATTATACTAATCTCAAGGAAGATTCAACCTCAAGCTTTTTGACTTTATTGCTACTTTGTAGAGGAAAGAGGGAAGCCATAACTTTATGTAATATTTACATTGTCTGGTGGGGTGACTTTAATTTAAAAAAATATATATATAAAATAAAGTGAATTTTGATAAACAAGGATTAGATTTAAATTTTATTTTTTTATACATAAAGAAAAAAAGATTTGTTAGAATTTAAATAAATAAATTTCTTATGCTTTAAGTAGATATATATATATATATATATATATATATATATATATATATATTTACTGTTACGATTACTTAGATTTATATAGTGGGATTGAAAAAAGGATTATATATTTTGTGTTGAAATAAAAATTTCGTTTAACCACACATTTTTGGTAGCATTTTTATGCTTTTTGTGGACCTCTTAAAAAAAAAAAAAAGTCCAAGAAAGAAGAAACTAGTATGATTTTAATATTTTTTATTATTTAAAAATATAATTATTTTACAGATTAATATTTTTATTATTTAAAAAATAAAATAAGTCTCATAATTTAACTTTACTAAATTTTTTAACTTTTGTTAGTGTGAATTAACACAGAGAAGCCTCAAATTAAACCAAATTAAAATGTTAAAACTCCTAATTCAACCAAAAATTAATTCAGCCACTAAACTGAGCTTTTAGAAAAAATTCGGGTCTCAAATTAGACACGCTCTAATTTTGAGATTTTTTTTCTTTTTCCAATTTCTTAGCTTGGTTCATATCAAGTCAAAGCCCATTTTCAGGATTAAAAGGGCTAGTTAAGGTCCCTATTGAGTCTCGAGTATTCACCAAACACAGTAATTTCACCTTGAAACTGGGCCTTTTGATCCAAGCCTAACCCAGTATTAAACCTAAACTTGTGATTGGGTAAGACCAAGCAAGACCTTCTATTAGGCCCCGTTGACTAAAAGCTAATTGCTGCCTTTCCCTCTTCCATGGTGCCTTCACAGTCACACCAAGACATTTTTGTCCCCATTGAAAATTTAGACAAGGATACTCGAGAGGAATAAAATATGAAAAGTATGGTAGTTCAACTGCAAATCCTCATATAACAAAATATTAGAACATAAATTACCAATCCTATAAAGGGATGCATGACGCGTGAAGTCAAAGTTGAAATCTTGCAATGCGAAATTTATGCAACAAATCTCACCTGGATTTACTACGAGGAAGCACCTTCATTCCTTTGATCAAAGTATTATCATGAGCCTTGAACTCGTACAAGATAATGCTGTAAAAAAAAAAAAAAAAAAAACTAGAACCTGCCATAAACACGTCATCCAACAAAAATAATTTAATCTCAGCAATCAGAGGAGCTTACTTTCAGTTAATCGTCTTTGGATCAATGTCCAATAGAAATCACCAAAAGGCAATGTCTTAGTGCTTTTGGACAATTGAACTATGGCTTTTCTCCTCCTAGGAGTGGCAATATTACCAAATTATATATGTAGGAATGAATAATATGAAAAATGACACAAAAATGGGTTAAACCTTGGAAGGCCTCAAGATCATTTGCACAAAATCAAGATTGGAAAACAAGAAATTCTGTTAGAATAAATTTGCAAGTATTCCATGATCAAATGTTTCAAAAGAGAGAGTAATTACTGAAACTTTTCAAACACATTGTAACGAGTACGGTTAGAATTTTACCACATAGATAAGGAAGCTAAAACGAGATCCATATTGGGTGGCTTGTAGCTATCCCAGCACAACTTTATACCATGTCATACCCCAAAAACAACACTGGGTGGTGCTGGTGCATATGGCCGATGGCTTTATTGTTGCATCAGCAATGTCATGATCTTTTTAGGCTCAAGCCCCTCAAGTAAGCTATATATGACAGAATGAAAAAATGATTCAAGATTCCATAAAATAGAATAAATGTAGTAAAAGAAAAAGAAGGCATCAGAATAAAGCTCAGAAGCAGAAAATATGTACATGTTTTGTTGATCCTGGTACCTGACTAGAAAAGGCTAGCATATGTGATTAGCCCACACTTCTTTCCTTATTTTTTTTTTTTTTTACTCTCTGACGTT
Organism: Aleurites moluccanus; assembly: GCA_948193065.1. Classification (NCBI taxonomy): domain Eukaryota; kingdom Viridiplantae; phylum Streptophyta; class Magnoliopsida; order Malpighiales; family Euphorbiaceae; genus Aleurites; species Aleurites moluccanus. The sequence continues at coordinate 8,849 of CANXYC010939845.1, read as the reverse complement.
TCATTTCCCAGGTTCAGCTACATTACTTGCATATATAGTTATATTATCACACTAGTGTAAGGGATTCATATTATATTAACTTATTCATATAGTGAGTGCACAACATACTGGAAGGACAGAAAAAAGCATAGGTCATAGGAAATAATGAATAATCAGGTGTAGGGTTACATTTTTTTCTTCAATATTAGTTCTAAATACAACTATTTACAAGATCAAAACCAAAGTTCTAGTTTTTTATTACAATTTAATGTAACTAAGAGACTGCACCCCCATGAAAACCCTCATCAATCAGTTACAGCCCAACTCTTTTTAGTACGTTAATGACCTAAACAGCTATATGTCATGTGCATATTGCAGAAACAAAATATTTCAAGAACTACAGGGAAAAAGAAAATTGTCTGAAGTTCAGAATGCTAACCTTGTTTATTTACCCTGTCAAACATCAGGAATCATCTATTTAGCACCCAACTCCAACAAAATGAGTGTAACTTTAGAGTCTCAGCTTTTCCATGTTGAATAACTTTGTCTGCATGTAAGGAACATAACTGGAAATTAAGGATCTTTAATGGCAAAAATTCAGTAATCAACTATAATGCTTTCGTACTCTTTGAAAAATCAGCAATTAATCCACAAACATAGGAATATAAGTTGACCACCTAGATTGAAATTAGACTCTCTTTTTTTTATGAGGTTGACTAGCATTATAGACATTTTGAAAGTTAAACTTATTGAACTTTAACTGTGTACGTACAAATTTACAATTCCAGTGTAGACTGGGGCCAATATATACTTACTTTTGATGTCTAATTCATTGCCTTTTTTTTATATTGCCACCGGAGCAAACTCATCCCTCTTCTCAATCCAACTAGAGCCCGGTCTCTTTTTAAATTTCTTCTCCTTTATCACCTCCCATATATTCTCAACCTTATTCCATTCTCCACTGGCAGCATAAATATTTGATAGTGTCGCAAAACCTCCAGGTTGTTTCAGATCCCATCTCATAATATCCTCAACCACCATTTTGGCCAGATCTCTTCTTCCATGGATCATACACCCATTGAAGAAAGCTCCAAAAATGGACTCTGTGACCTCTATTGGCATTTTCTTCACCAATTCATAAGCCTCTACCATCCTCCCAGAACGACACAAAATGTCAACAACACAACCATAATGCTCTCTATTAGACTCAATGCCGTACCTGGCTTTCATGGACCTAAAAATTTTCAAACCTTGGTCAACAGAGCCATTATGGCTACATGCAGAAAGAATAGTAACCAAAGTCACTTCATCCACCAAAATACCTTCTTCCCGCATTCTCTCAAACAGCAGTAAGGAGGATTCCACCATGCCATGCTTCCCATAGCATCCAATCATAGCATTCCATGATGCAACATTTTTGGCATGAATCATGTCAAATACAGTCCTAGCATCTTTCACATCGCCACATTTTGAATACATGTCAATAAGAGCACTAGCAATGAAGTCATTGATGTCAAGCCCCATTCGAAATATCAATCCATGAATTTCTCTACCTCTTTGGATAGATCCAATCATTCCACATGCAGGTAGCAATCCTGTGATAGTCACAAGGTTAGGTTTAATCCCTGAATTCAACATGTCACAAAACAATTTTAATGCCTCACCAACTCTTTGACCTTGAACAAGACCTGAAATCAATGCATTCCAAGTGACTAAATCAGCATCTGATCCTCCTATTTTCATACTAGAAAACAGTGCGAACGCTCCACGACAATCTCCTCTCCTAGCATAACTGGCTATCATAGCATTCCAAGTGAAATCATTTGGTTCTAATCCCTCCAATCTCATTCTCTTAAACAAACCTTGTGCTTTCTGAATCTTTCCTATGCTACAATATGCACAAATCATTGAAGTCCAGGAAGCAACATCTCTCTCAACCATTTTATCAAACACTCTCCGTGCATCACATACACATCCACATTTACTGTACATATCAATCAAAGCATTTGCCACAACCACATCCTTTTCAAAACCCAATCGCGTCACAGCAGCATGCACTTCCTTACCTTTACGCAAATCCAATAAACCAACACAAGCTTTCAACACGAAGGAGAAAGTGAACTTGTTAAAAAAATGAATAGAATCTTGCATCAAACGAAAGTACCCAATGGCCTCTCTATAATTCCCATTAAATGCAGAGGTCAAAATCATCCAATTCAATGCAAACACATTTGGGTTTAGGATTTTCTGAAAGACTAAACTCGCAGATTTCAAGTCCCCGCAACTTCCATATACGCCAACGAGCCTTGAATTTAATGAAAAAACGTTCAAATTAGTTCCAGTAGTTATCAACCAAGCATGAACTTGTTTGCCTGCTCTTGCTGCTTTTGCTTTTGAACATTTTTGAAGCAAATTAGCAACATGATCCGCTAGAAAGTTATTTTTCGGCGACAAAAATGGCCTTGTCATTATCTGGTATAGAGTTCCATGAATGCCCATGTAAAATCTATTGCACCTGTGAAAACAGAAAAGGAGAGGACAATCGGTTTCTTCCGGAAGTGATTGAATTTGAACCTAGAAATTGACAAAGTAATTAATCTTCCGAGAAGAATCAGAAAATCAAATTAGATGACGAAAACTTTTGAGTCATCCCAGAATCAAATTTAACCGTTTACGCTCTGCACCCGGATGACTCGAGAGATTATGGCATCGTGTCGACATGTGACGTGGATTCTTAAGTGGCATAATATTACGAGGACACGTGTGATGGAGCCGTAATATCACATAATGTGTACACATTTGTCTGATGTGGCTTTGGCTGACTGGCACATTCATATGACGTGGCAAGATTATACTTATGTGGTGTCTATGACGTGGTAATTAAGTACTTAGATGTATCTGTTGACATGCCAATAAGACGTGGACATATTATAATGTAGTAAAAGGGATGTGTAAGCAAATAAGTGAGTTGCTTATATGACTTGATATGACATGTCTATTATGATGATTTGGTGTTGTTATAATGATGTGGCATATGCTGACCTGTCAGTGGTTTTGTGACCTGGCTCATAGGTGAGGACATATATTAATTGGGCAAGTTAGTAAGTTAGCAAATGACATCTCTAAACAACTATTTATATTTCAAGGACAACCTTTTTTTTTAATGTGGTGTATATAAATAAAACGACAAATCGGTTAAAAATAATATGGCTGTGTAGTCTGAAATAATTGATATAAAATTATACTAAGATCGTAAGTAATTTTCGTTGTGTATAGATAAAACAACATGTTGATTAAAAATAATGGACTTATATAATATGAAACAATTCATATAAAACCATATTAGGATCGCAAGTGATTCCCAATTAGGTGGTGGCAAAGAAACACAAAAAAGTTGATATCCAAGAGAGGGAAATCAAAAAATTAGACAATGCTAGAACACGAGCAAAATAGCAGTTGGGTTTCCATTTTTCAACATGAATTTGATCGCAGGGGAATTATCTTATGCAGAGTGTTGGACTTGTTATTTTCATTGGGCCAGCAGAAGACCATCATCATCGGACTTGCTTCCTTTTTTCTTGGGATGTTTGTCCATTTAGACTCTAATACAACTTATTGGCTTTTCTCTTGGACCATGGGCTTGGACGTTTATTTCTTGGGAGGTTGGACTTCAACACTTCTTCATGCTCTTTATGAGCTTGGCATACGGGCTTGGCATGGCAGACATCCATCCATCATCAGGCACCTTTCTTCTCTTCTTCTTGGGCCTTCATTTGCTTCTCTTCTTCTAAGGCCATTTTGGTTTAGCTACCCATCAACTTATATGGCACTCCATTTCTTCTCATCTCCATTTTGATGGTTCTTCCTTAAATTTTGTTTTACAAGTATCATAATGAATCGACATTGAAAAGTAGTTTATCACTATTGATAAAATAAGTTTCTGTGATTCACACGAGGTTTGTGTTAGAAAAAAATTACTTTTACCTGCACATTTGAGATTGTACTACTATGTGGGTAGTCACATACATTGTATTTCTTAGAACACCAACCATTGATAGTACAGACCAACTGAAAAAAAAAATGATCAAACTATGATTACATCAAAGGAATCCAATTGAACTGATAAATGACGATGGATCCGGAGGAACAGAAACTTCGACTGCTCCTTCTAGCATCTGTGTAACTTTCTTCATTGTAGGTCTTAGTGATGGGTCCTCCTGAATGCACCAGATTGCAATCATAACAAATTTCTCCACCCTCTTCATGTCTTGCATTGCCTCCTCATCATTCTGTATCAGCAGGTATGTTTCCCCTCCCTTGTAGCAATCATAAGCCCAGTCTGCCAGTATCATCTGATTTTCATCCCTCACCTTTGGTTCGAAATTTTTCCTGCAGCAGATAAGCTCTAGCAAGAGAATGCCAAAACTGTAGACATCAACCTTGACAGTAACAGGCAGGTTCTTAAACCATTCAGGGGCTACATAACCTTTTGTTCCCCTAATTGCAGTTGTAGTTCGAGTCTGATCTGCTTTCAACAGCTTAGCTAATCCGAAGTCAGAAATCCTTGCAGTAAATGAATCATCAAGAAGAATATTTTGAGGTTTAATATCACAATGTATGATCTGAGTGCTGCACTCTTCATGCAAGTAGAAGAGTCCTCTTGCAACTCCAAAAGCAATCTGCATTCTTTTGTACCAATTTGGTCTTGAATTTCCAAATAGGAAATTTGCTAAATTGCCATTTCTTATGAACTCATATACCAAAAGGCGGTGTTCTCCTTCATTGCAGAATCCTATTAGTTGCACTAAATTTTTATGATTTGTTCTGCCAATTGCTCTCACTTCAGCTTTAAATTCCCTGTCATTTTCTCTCACCATTGTGTCCAAATTCTTAACTGCAACATGATTTTCAATATCAAATGCTAATGTCCCTTTATAAACTGTAGCGAAAGCACCTCTGCCAATTTCTTCCTTGAATTTATTTGTGGCTTTTTCTAATTCATTATAAGTGAATCTTTGCAGATTTATTCCTTGCGTGGTTTCCTCTAATTGAAGCTTCTTTATTTTTATATTACCGAAACAGAAAACAGCCCAAATAGCTCCTAGCAGTAGAAGGAAGTTGAGGAACACTGAACTGCTTAATAACAGCGATCCAATGATGATTAAAGTGGAATGATTTTTATTCATTGATGAATCTTGATCATCATCAGGCTTCAATGTAGAGTTGTCTTTCTGTACTTTTATAAGAGCTCTCCCTCCAATTGTGGAATCAGACCTGCCGTTTGATAGAGGAATTTTCTTCTTCCAACATTCTCCATTTCTGAAAATGGCAACAGCACAAAAACAATCACTCGAGCAAGCCTTCCTACACCAATCCTCATTCACAAACTTAAAGTATTCATAATCTGATCTTGGCCAGTCTGTATTCTCCTTCTCTTCCATATAAAAAAGATCAGCTTCTTGCGATGCCTCTTCACAGTTCTGTGAAACAAAGTCCTGCTTACATCCCTTCATCACATCATCCGGATCCAAGAAGGTATAACCAGGTGGACATTTGCAATTTGGTCTGTGGTCTTCTCCCAGACTGCAGTAGCTATTGAACCCACAAGCTCCACTGCCGTTGTCTTCAGTAATTTGCAAGCAGATGTTTGAAGGCGTGAATGATACAGGGGACCACCTCATAGGCCATCCAACGACATGAGGATTGGGGTGCTTCGGGTAAACATAATGCCTGAAAACTCCGTCATATTCAAGAATTGCTCGATGATAAAAGTCTTGAGTTGAAGGTGCATTTGAGGACAACTTCACAAGTATGCTTTTATTTTTTGCTTCAAGATAAATTTCGCCAGACTGGTTGAAGTTCACCTGAAAGCCACTGTTAACAGTCTCAGATGACCAATAACCAAAATTAGCCAAATCCAATGGGAAAGCTACGGTGTAGAGCTTGAGAATGCCATCAGATTGTAGTGTAAATTGAAATCTTCCTGTTGAGTAATTTGTGCTCGAGTAACGAGCAACAAGTTTGCTGCCTTTGACAAAAGTTTGTGTTGGCAGTATGGTGTCAGTTGGTTCATCAAAGCTCTCCCACAAATTGACCATACAATCATCTACAAGAACAAAGTTTCCACTGTCGAGCATGGCTGCAAAGGCAGGTCTGCGGCCGGCAGTATCGGCATTCCATATCAGTTTGCCTTTTGGGTCATTAAGAACTAATCGGCCTTCTTCAGTGAGCTTAACTTCGGAGCCTCTTTGCACTAGATTTTTCCTATTAGCTGACCAAAAAATGGTTTTTTGAGGTATCTGGTTGAACCAGATGGCTAGTAAGAAGCCATCATTTTCGATTTGTTGGAAACCAAATGCAAATTCTCCCGACGGTGAAGGCCAGAAAGTATTATCATTCAATGCAGTGAGAGATGAGCCTAAAGATATATTTTTGTAGGGTTGAGCAGTGGCTGAAAAGGGTTTTATCAATAGGAGGGGAAACAAAAGGCAAATATAAAATGGCAGCACCAAAGCCATGACATGAAACAAAATTTTCTTGAAAATTAACTAAAAGGTTATCCTCCTGATCTCAAAAAAAAAAAAAAAAAAAAAAAGAGAGAGAGGTAATCCATCCTTGCTATAAGGTAGAAATAGAAGTAGGGTCTTCTAATTGGTGGAATATGTGATGTATTTCCACGAGAGTACTTGATTATTCAGACTTCTTATGTGATTAAGTAAAGGATATCTACAATGGAAAATGCATTATGGGGAAAAAAAAAGATCTTGTGGAATTACAAGTAAATGAAATTCCTTGTGGTTCGGGTCATTTGACCTGTACTGTAAGGCCGCATTTTGCTGACTTTAGCCTATGGAGTTTCACATTGATATACTGGTCCCAAATAAACAAAGTATTAGGCAACAGAAGTGGGCACCATATTGCTCTCAAATTCAATCTCTTACATTGAATGCTAAAACCTGCCGGTATGCTGAAGCAACTGAACTTTCAATCTGTTGCTTTGAATGCGGAGCATATTATTAAAGTGAATTGAATTGAAGAGTTTATGATCTGATCGAGATTCAAGAAAACGAATACAATTCTGCCATGAATCACCCTTATTTTTATGTTAATTAGTACTGTATATTATTATGGTTTTTATTATTTCACTACTAATTTTTAAATAGTCAAGTGCGTAGTAATATTTTGAAGCAAATTTTATGAGAAATTTTGTAATTAATTCAAAAAGAAAAATTATAGCAATAATTCTATATCAAAACAAAAGATTAAAAGGCATTTCATTATAAGAAAATAAAATCTTTTTTTTTTTGTTCATAACATGTTGACTGGAAGAAGAAAATTTGAACTCAAAATTTGTTATTTTTCACATTTATAAAAGAATGAGAATAATTTTGTTATAATTTGAATTTTATTTATTTGAAAATATAAATATTTATTATTTATTTAAATAAGATCATTTTAATTATTTTTTTATACATATTTTCACCCCCACAATATTTTATGCCTGGATTGGCTACTGTGTTTATTGGTTATATTTCCACTAACTCAGATGCTCATTGCCAGTTTCTGCAGGGAAAACACTATCTAATTATTTTTTTTTTTAATTTTTTTATTTCAATAAGTAAAACTTTCTCAAATAAAAAATTGACTTTGTAACAAATTTTGAGATTTTTTTCTGAAATTTATACGTACACGATAGGAACTCATTTGACTAAAATTCTCACGTGCGGTAGTTCACAAACTGCGTTAAGAATAGTTGTCCCTTGTCGCTTACGAACGATGTAGTCAGGATGTATTGGGCTTGGGTTTTTGGTTTTACGTAAGCCCATATTTAGATCTTCTGGGTGCTTTTCAGAGTGAGTTTGTTTCGTATATTTAATGCCTTGTTTCTGTTTGATCATTTGGCATATAGTGTAAGGTTGTGGAAAATAAACACTGGCTTACATTGGTTTCACTAGACTAAAATTTAGATAATCTAATACTGTAATTACTAAAATTTAGATGCAACCACACTACACTATAAAAAATTATTATTACAGAGGTCTTTAACAGGACAACATAAGAACAAACACTACTATCACGACTTGAAATCATGAACAAAGACTATAAAAGACTTTTAAAAATACTACAATCTTGAAAAGAACACGTTTCTGGTAACCTTGGAAAGCTTAGCTGTATAATTCAACTAACTATGCTAAATGATGGGAATGGACATGGTGGTACCGGAACTTGAATGATACCTTCAAGCATTAGCATTACAATCTTCATAGTTGGTCTTAGAGTAGGATCTTCCTGAATGCACCAAATTGCAACCATCACAAACCTCTCAAGCATCTTCATATCATTCAAGGCCTCTTCCTCATCATCATCTTCAATCAGAGCACATAATTTGCCTTCTTTATAGCAATCATAAAGCCAATCAGTTAAAATTGCTCTCTCTTCACCCACTTCTTTATCCACATTTCTCCTACAACAAATAATCTCTGATAATAACACACCAAAACTGTACACATCCACCTTTACTGTAATTGGCAAGTTCCTAAACCATTCTGGTGCAACATACCCTTTTGTCCCTCTAATCGCAGTAAATGTTTGGCTCTGATCTAACAACAAAAGCTTGGCAAGTCCAAAATCAGAGATTTTCGCATCATAATAGTCATCAATCAGAATATTTTGAGGCTTTATATCACAATGGATGATTTGAGTACTGCACTCTTCATGTAGGTACAAAAGTCCTCTTGCAATACTAAATGCAATATGGGTTCTCTGTTTCCATCTGAGTTTTATGTCCCCAAAAAGAAAGTTTGCTAATGTTCCATTGCTCAAGAACTCGTATACTAACAGCCGGTGTTGTCCCTCATCACAAAATCCTA
>CANXYC010939678.1:0-16537 GCA_948193065.1 Aleurites moluccanus | reverse complement strand
CCATTGATGGATATAATTTGTTTTATTTATTTTTTTTGTTAAATTAATGAATATGAATGATATATATAATGTACATATTAAAAATATTATTTAATATTCATACGTGTCCCAACGAGTCGAATCTAAATTTTTTTAGAATTACCGTGTCAAAGTGTCGTATCGTGTCGTGTCGTGTCGCGTGTCGGTATCGGTGCTTTATAGATCACAAAGCTCAAATTTGGAGGAAATTAATGTGATACAGAAAGTGAATTTGATGATCTCTAGGATAGACAATTAAAACCACCTCTGCAATAGTGGGACAGCACACTTTCATACATTACCCCCCATTTTAGCAGGAAGTGATGGGTGGCTAATGGGTCATTTTTTTCCATAAAGATAACTTCAAAGGACCATTTTCTCGGATACCAGATGCAGTAGCAGAGACTGGTTTCTTTCAATTACATAATAGATCTGCTTTTTTGTGGCCTTGACCCAATATTCCTTTGCCCTGTCAAATCTAATTATCCAATTCTAATTGTGGATCAAGATAATTCAAACCAACCCAATCAAATTTGCCTTTAGGCCAATATTGTCTATTGATCAATATGGTGAATTAGCTTTGATTTTGCATTGCTAACCATGTGCAATCCAAGTAAAAATATATCCGCAACATTAGGCTCTATTATTGAAGCCCGAGGCTGAATTGACTTTGCATGTATCAATTCCCGTTAAGAACCACGTACCCACCCAGCCTAGTTCCATTGAACACATTTTTGGTGTATGAGATTTTGAATTGATTTAGCTTGATCCCATTCATATGCTCATGAAAACTTTAAGTAGCAGCAGATGTTCATTTGCGCACAAAACAAAAAAATATATATATATATTATCACAACTAATGGAAAGTTTTAACCCCCACAAGGAGAAAAAGGATCTATATATAGCCAACTCCATCTAAATTGAAACACAGGGTTTCTCAAATTAAACACAAATTCACAGAAAAACAGGATCATCCTATGTAGTGAAAGCACTAGAGCAATAACATTTTCTTAAAAATCAAAAAGTGAAACTAAACCAATCTACAAGCATCAGACCACCATAAAACATGATAGATAGTAATCAAAATTAATGAACTAACCTTCAGATGAAGATGACCCACTAGCAGGAGAACGGCGACGATACTTCCTATTAGCTGCAGGATTTGGAGGTTTACGGAATGCTGCTTTTGTCTCCACATTTTGTAGGGGTAGAGACTGCATGTTGGAATCCATGAAGCCTAGCACCTGAAAGAACAAATATTTCTACAGTAAAGGTGGTATTCCATAAAACAGAAAATTAATTGTTGAAAATTTAAGAGCTGAATTTTAAGTGTCAAACAAGACAAATGCTAAAAGTTTTAAATTGTAAAAATATTTAAAAGCCCAATGACTTATCATATTCAATGTAAAATTTAAGTTCAATATTTTGATTGATCATTTTAATTGAATTTTAGCTTGATTGAAACTTTCAAGTGATATATAGATAACCCTTATCAAATAACTTAAAACAAAAACTACTGAAAAATTTTTAAGTACAAAATCAAGTTATCAAACTACAAGTATTTGAAATAGCATTTCAACCAACTCACTAGTGTGTGTTTGGTATTGACTTTAAAATGGTTTTATTAAATTGCTTTTAAACTCTATAGAGTTGTTTTATTTTTTATTTTTTTTAAGAAACTATGGTTTTGGAAAGCTAGATTTTCTAATTTTTTCCAAACCATGGTTTATCAAAAAGCAATTAAAAACTTTTTTAATAAAAGCAATTTTCAAATGCAGGTCAAAACTCACGAATAAAAGCAGCAAAATAAAGAACAAGAATGCATAATATCTTCTGTAGTTATACAGTGTCAATTCTCATTAACAATACCAAGCATAATTTAGCCAGTAGAAGACTGAAAGACTGAAAATTATAAACTAATTTCCCCTCAAAAAATGTTAGTTTTATTTACAATCCTGAATTCTCACAGAGAATCAAGAAATCATATCACATGAATCATTAACATATAATATATTAAAAAAAAAAAAAAGAAGGGCCAATATTGAATATGAAACTCAGAATACCTAATTCATAATTCAAAGAAAATAAATTAAACTTAACTAAATTTCACAATTAAAATTAACTGCAAATGAAAATTATAAAGCTCAAAGTCGAAAGAGTAACTGGAATAACAACAAGAACGAGAAGTAAGCCCGAGTCTATATTTTCTACCGGAAGCAAAAGTAAATTCAATTAAGCAGAAAAAGAAAAAAATTAGAGCCCGAATACCGATTTTCCCGTGAACCAAACAGAAAAGAGAGGAGAACAACGAATCTACAACTGAAAAAGTATTTTGCTGGATGAGTGAAAAAACTAAAAACATTAAAAAAATGGAGAGAAAGAAGAAGAAGAACCTGAGAGCGGTAGCTTTAGGGATAGAATAGTAGAGAGAAAAAGGATTGGATTATGCACTGTGATGATTTCTAGGGTTTGTATTGAAGAAAATTTGGGTCCTCTTACAATATTTCTGTGTTGGCGACGTCAGCTTTTGGGACTTATACGCTGAAAGAATGAGAGATTACCAAAATGGAAAAGGGCTGAATGGAAATCAGATATGGTTGAGTACCGGATCTGCTCCTTACGTGTTGCAAACTCATTTGTTTCAGCTTTTAAATATTTCGGTTAAATTATTATTTCGTCCCTAACTTTAAGTGAATATTGCTAATCAGTATTTTCTTTTTAGAAATGTATTAAAAGTTATCTAATATTTAATTTCGTCTATTAAATGGTCCCTCCATCCACAAATTTAATTTTCCATTAATTAAAAATTAAAAGACAGATTTACTCGCACCGTCTCATCGGATTCTTTTATATATATATTAGCAAAATTATAAATCATTAAATAGAAAAAAAAAAAAAAAAAAAAAAAGGAAAAACTCATTTTCTTGCTCTCCAAAACCAACAGAACACCATCCAAAGAAAACGCAACTACAAGCAAAATTCAAGTTGCTAAATTAAAGAGAAAACAATAAACCATTTGAATCTTTTCGTATGATGATGATACTTTAAAACCTCTATAAATTAATAACTTTTATTATAGAATAATTTTCTCTAATTCCGACTTAAATTAATAAACTAAATTAATAATTTTTCATTATTATATATATAATAGATTATGATACTTTATTAAAATATGAATATAATATTTTTTTTTTCTTCAAATTTATATTAATTGGATCTCATTTCTCATTTTTCTTATTATATTTAGAAGTTTTGAAGTTAAATTTTCGAATTGCAATAAAAATTTATGAAGTGTTGTTGATATTTTGAATACGTTCTCATCTCTAACTTCGTTTGAATATATTTGATATTGTACCTTAATTAACTTTTAAGAAAAATCTGTGAAAAATTCATTATTATAATTTTTATTTTTAGTGTATGTGGAATGAATTTTACTATACTCATATAATATTTTGCAGCTCCCCTTCAGAGCAAGAACACTCCATATTGTAGTATTTATCTTTAACTTGCACGGGAGAATTTTTTTTTTTTATGGAATTTGCTTAGAAGCAATTATCTTTCCTACCAAAATCACACTAAAGTCGTGGTCCAAAGTTGCTATATTGCTTAATTTCTCTAAACTTGTTAGATTCTTGATTAAAAGTGAGACATATGCAGTTGGTGCAGAAGTAAAGACAATTGACTTCCTAAGCTTATGTAATTGTTTTTCCGTCTCAAAATAATTTTATTTTATTTTATTTTATTTTTCTTTTGTGATTTTTATTATATTGTAATGAGGTTTGTTTTATTTTATATACTATATAATATTTGTATATGTGTTTCTTATAAAATCAATAACATGAAATTTAGGAAAATATAGCTCATCGAATTGAAATATGTATATGAGATTTGTTTTATGCAGCCCAATATATACCTTTTGATTAATGATTTTGTCATATTGGATATCACTTTTGCATAGATGTATAAATAGATTTTTAATGGTTGCAAGCCTTCTTGATTTGAGACTTTGTGGCGTGAGCTCTATCTAAAGTTAATTTTTTTCTTTTCATAAAAATAAATAATAATAAGGTAAGTAATATTTCTTCCTCTCAATTATACTTTAACACACATTTATTGAATAATTTTTTTCTTTGTGGTATATATCTTAACAAGCAAACATCACCCGCGCGATGCCGCGGATTTTAATATTAATATATAAAATTACATTATTAAATATAATTATATAAATATTTTAATCGTGTAATAATAATTAAAAAAAAAATTGTACCAAACACAATTAATTTTAATTAAAGTACATATTAAATACATTACAAAATTTGAATATATATACATTACAAAATTTAAACACTGTATACCACAAAATGTAAGAATAATATACCACAATATATATACCACTATATAATTGATGTGCATAAATACAACAATGTTAAATACAAACATTCAGGAAAATTTAATACACGTAGATGTAGAAAGATTGGATAAGATAAATACTTCATGCCATCAGAAGTGAGAATATTCTTGAGAGTCCAATATTTTTTATGAATTTAATTGACACCAGACAAACTGATCAACATATTTATTCGACCCATATGGCAAAGTTGTATAATCTGCAACATCTAAATATATGGACAAATGATCTACATTGTTACCCTTTGAAAAAATTACTATCCACCCACCAATGCAAAATTTAATGGTAAAAAAAATTTAATAGAATCAAGCAACCAATGTCCCAAAATAAGCAACTGTAAGAGATCATAATACCACTTGTAGCCTCCAACAGCAAAAACATCAAAATATAGCTTCTTAATATTGAGCCTTGAAAAATTATCAATTATACATGTGAACCTTGCTGATGGTGGATCATCAACTGATAGAGCTCTGAAATCAAACATATCAAAATGCAAATGCTTAATATTATTGTAGCTAAAAGAAAATCAATATGATTCTACTTTGATTGCCAAAGGCATAAAAAATTGCAAGTAACCTGAAAACCCAAATTTCATCCCAAAGCTTTATTTATGATAGTAGAAACCATAGAATCAAATCAAATGACTATTAGCTACAACTCTAAACTCCTAAGAGATATTGACGATCACAAGTCATTGTTTTAAAAAAGCCAACCTACTTTTTAAAATCAAAAGATAATTAAAAGAAAAAAAAAATCCAATTGAAATCCAGCACCAAAAACACAAACTTAGGTTCTGATCACCTAAATAATTTTTTTTTCCTCAAAACAATATTTGACTCTTTATCATCTCAAATAAAACTATATAAAAGGATACTTTTTAATCATTCATCTTGAATTAATTTTGCTCATAATGTGCTACTGAGAAAACGTGGGGAATAAATCAATAAGAACAATATATCACAAAATTGAAACACTGAACTCCATATCTAGAAAAATTTGTAAAGGTAAATAACCAAAAATAAAATAAATCTTCAATGGTAATAATGAGAGACTCTTTCAGTTTCTGAAGATGATATGCACTTTGAAATCCAACCAAAGTGTAGTTTCTTACCCATCAAAGAAAATAAAATTATTTTATGGGAAGTTCAATTGTTTTATCATAAAAGAAAAAAAAATCCAATTGAAATCTAGCACCAACAACATAAACTTGGGTTCTGATCACCAAAATATTTTTTTTTTCCTCAAAACAATATTAGACTCTTTATCATCTCAAATAAAACTATAAAAAAATGATTATTTTTAATCATTCATCTTGAATTAATTTTGCTCATAATGTGTTACTGAGAAAACATGGGGAATAAATCAATAAAAACAATGCATCACAAAATTGAAACACTGAACTTTATATCTAGAAAAATTCGTAAAGGCAAATAACCAGAAGTAAAATAAATCATCAATGGTAATAATGAGAGACTCTTTTAGTTCCTGAAGATGATATGCATTTTGATGTTCAACCAAAGTGTAGTTTCTTACCCATTAAAGAAAATAAAATTATTTTGTGAGAAGCTCAATTGTTTTATCATAATCAAGTAATATTGATAGTAGTATTTGATTCCAAATATATGCTGTCCACATGAACCCCATGAGAAGTAAACTAAACAGATGACAATATATTAAACATGATATAACAGCATAATTCAAGACATTGTTCTCGATGATAATAGAGATCCATGTCTATATCTTTGATAATCGAAGCTCTCAATAATACAAAAAAACTGAAGATAGCACCATATCCATACAAAAATAAGTTATGAAAGGCAAATATATAGTTAAAATTAAGACCTCACTGAATTCAACCATTAGCACATAAATTCAAAACTTCAAATTCAACTCTATGTAGATTGTATTATCTCAATTTGATTTCTCCCAATAGCATGTAGTTTCTTGACTTCAATTCAAATAAGGGGGATTCAAAAATGCTTTTTTATGTAAGTTTTACCCTGTTGATTTATTATGTCAAATTGCAATCCATTTATAATTAAGTTATGACATTATCTCATTTAAAAGGATTCATATATTATATATCTTAAATTATCACACTTTATGGAATTTTGAACTGAGAAGAACTATTTTGAGGTTTAAGGATAACAGTTCCAAATTCTAACCTTATTTCCTAGTCTCCTCAATCTAGCTAAACTATCTTCAATTAAAAAAAAAATCCAACAGATTAAGATTCAATGAGAATTGTTTCAGTTAATGAATGGTTTTCTGAACATTCCATCAAATGTGAAACAAATAGAAGCTAATTCACAAAAGAAATCTAAGAAATACTATTAAGCAGCAGCTTATAGCATTTCATCTCAGATGATCCTATCACACTGAAATATTAATAAAGATATTCCAAACATATCAGTATTTTTGAAGTAAACTCATATAACTATCCCTCTCAAACTGAAATAAATCTAAATATAGGCCATATGATCATATGAACATACTTATAGTTTCCATCATTGACTACCACAATAATAGCAATGTGAAAATAATGAAACTGATCACCAAAGATTGCAAAACCAAACAGGATACATGGAAATACCTGATTACAAATTTAAAAGAACTCACCAACATGCTATGATCTTAATCTTGCAGCACCTTATACCCAATGAAAAATAAGAATTAATAAATTTGAATTAAATATCCCAAAATATATTATATTAAATTAAATTAATTGAATGAATTTAAGAAGTCAGTAGCTGAGAACTTTTATAGAAGGAGGCCACAAAAACTATTTCTACCTCAAAGACATGTAGCAACAACAAAGCATATAAAATCCCCAATCTCTCTCACCAAGAATTTTCAATTTCTTTCTATATAACCTGAAAATTTACAAAACAGAGAACAAGCAAAATGGACATAATAATATTTACTCACGAAAATCAAAAATCTAAAAATATACCAATAAATAATAGATAAGAAAGCAAACAGCTAGGGTTCAACATCCATGCAGCAAAATGGGAACTCCGAAATATCAACAAACCAAATCCCCACAATCTCCATCATCCACAACAAACAAAGAAAAGACAACAAATTAAAGACCAAAAAAAAAATTATACGTCGGTTTTTTTTTAAAAAAAAACTCCATCATCATAAAACGAAGAAGAAAATAGAACGAACTAAAAGACAACAGATCGAAGAGATGAAGAAGAAACAGATTGAGTTTCTTCTGTTAATGACGTTAAATTTAATCAGCTCTGTAAGAGTATAAAAACCATGGGAAAAATTAAAAGAGAAATCAGAAATAGCAATCATAAGCTAAAAAAAAAAGAAATGAATCTAGAAAATGCAAACAAAACAGCAAAAAAAAAAATCACAAAAGAAGCAAATCAAAACTAGATCTGGCCACATGCAAAATCAATTCCCCTTTCACCATTCGACAGTGCATTGGCAAAAGGTCAAAGAATAAAAATTCAATACAGGAAAAAAAAAAAGAAACAAAAAGAGGAGTAAAAACAGGAAAGCGAAAACCATAGACTGTGAAGGGAGATAAAAGAAAAGGAAGACAAAAGAAAGAAGAGAGAAAGATTTGTGATTTTTAAAAACCATGTACTCGCATGGTTTTAGTCACGTGGTTTTACTCTGCCTCGTAATTTTTCTGAAACGATAAAATGATAAATATATCCTAAATACGGTGCCGTTTTGATAAGGATGGTATTTAAAAAATGACAAATAGGTAATTTTAATAGTAATTGACATTTTTGCCTATGATATGACATCGTTTCAATATGACAGTGGATAAAATAGTAATTTACTAATTCAAAATCAATTGAATTGTATTGTTCATCCATTGTTCGTGTTTATATCATATAATAAATTTGTTAAATAGAATTCTACAGTTTTTCATATTATTGTCAGGATAAATTATATATGTAGGAATAGTATAATATGTGTTAAATAAATAATTCATTCATCACAATTATAAATTTCTTGAATGGCTATATATTGATAACATGAACATGAGAACCATGTTATGGATAAGAATAGTTTTTATATTGATAGTACACCAGATATGTACTTAACAGATGGGGTGCCAATTATAAAATTAAAATTTAATTTAGAAGGGAATGCATATCAATAATATAACCGGTTGTGAGGTTTCTTCTGACCACTGAGATGCTCATTTAGATGATTTTCTACGTAATAAAAATAGTTTTTACTTTATATTTATAAATAATTTCTTTAATTTTATTCTTTAAATTTTTGTAGAGTTGCTATTATAATTTTTATAGCAAAAGTAAATAAAAACTCAAAGATAAAAATCATTAGACTTGGAACTGAGTTCGAGAATTAGGTTTTTTAATTTCAAGTAACTCAAATTTAAATTTTTATTTAACTTATGATTTATAAAAAAGATTTTTTATGGGCAAATTATAAGAATGGTATTTTAATATGAATGAAACATAATGAATAAATAATTTACAATATTTATAACATTACATCAAAACCCAAAAGCAAGAATAGATTTTAAGTTGACCACACATTTTTCAAAATAAAATAAAATCAAATACAAAATAAATTAAGAAAAAAGAAAGTTTTTTAGTGTTTTTGGATTTGAAACTATGAAATAGTTTGCTTGCGTATCCTTTCGAATGATAATTAAAACCCACATAATTTTCTCTTTTTATAAAAGGATTAGGTCTGATTTTTTTTTTTTAAAAGTTTGATTTTAATCTTTATCTTTTATCATGTTTTGGTTTTTTTAATTAATATTTTACTAAATTAAAGAAAAGTAGAAGAAGATAGATGCAATTAATTGTTCTTTTAGTTTGAAACTTTACCAAATTAAAGAAAGGTAGAAGAAAAGAGATGTAATATACAATGCATTAACTTGAAAAAATTGAGTTTAGAAATAATACCTTGCTTCGCGACTTGGGTGGAGGGAGTTTTAGAATTCTTCCGGATCAAAATTTCACTTTTCGCTAGGGTAATAAAATTAGTCTAAATTGTTCAAATTAATTAATTAGCCAAGTTGCATTAATTAATCAAATTAAGTTCGAAGTGATAGTCTTCTATTCCTTCAACTCAAAGAGAGTTGAAGAAATAGGTTTTGCTTACGTTAAAGAATATTGAATAAAGAGGAGAAGGGAGAGTCAATTAGAGAAAAATCAATCTAATTGTTCTGGTGTAAGTTTTGGAGGCTTACAGGACCTTATATTTATAAAGAAAGGCTGGGAAACAAGAAAGGATGGAAATCGATGAGGGAATTAGAGAAAATCCACCAAAGCCTCTTGGCGGCACTACCAAAGAGGCATGGTGGTACCGCCAGTGGCTGCCGCCAAGGCCTCTTGGCGATTTTGCCAAAGTGCCTTCGCGGTGTTGCTAGATGCTTCTAGCATTTTCGCTAAGTTGCTACATGGCGCTTCCAACTTCTTTTGGTCTGATTCATTCGACCTCCGGTTGACATTGATCAGTTTGACACAATCTAGTTTGTCTGTATCGAAACTGGTTTTTACCTCTGGTTGATCATCAACCAGTTTGACATGGTCTGAGTCTGCTTGGAGTGCAAAAATACATGTTCATAGCTACCCCTCATCATGATTACTTTTCTTGAAAAGTACTCATGATAATAATTGTAATAATCCTAATTAAATTTTAAAACGATTAAGGATAGTTTTAAGACACGAGAATTAGTAGTTAAATTTTTATAAAATTTAGGAAGTACATTACTTAGAAATGATTGTGGAATACTTTAATTAGATGGCCTAGCATCATAAAAAAAATATTTAGGGGATTAAACAAAATTAAAAAGAGTATTAATTAATTAAATCAATTAAAAGATTTAAAAAGGAAAACCTAAGATTGGACACTCTCCGGTGTTCGATTTTTAGTAAATTTCAAAGCAGTCTTTTATCTAATTTTTCTTTACACACTTAAAATTTGATAAATAATGGATAAGTTAAAAATAAAATTGAGTAAAATTGGTAAAACTTAAATGCTTAAGTAGTGAATAGAAGAACAATAAGTGAAAAATGACAATTTGATAAATTTTGAGAGATAAATTAAAAAGTTAATTTAATTAATTTAAAAAAAATAATAAAATAATAAAGAAATGGGCTAGGTGGCCTTCCACTCTACCAAGAAAAATTGAGATTTTATTTTTATTTTTATTTTAATTTATCGTCACCAACATTTGGTCTTCATTCATTCTATTTTCTTTTTCTTTAAATTTTTTTTTCCAAAATTCTAATTGATTATAAACTTATATAAATAAATATAAAAAGAACCAAAATTTATCATCTTCTTCATCATCTCATGGTTAGCCGAAATTTAAGGGAGATTTTCTTCAAAAAATTTTGCTTATCTCTTCTTCCATAAATTACTCTTCCATCACCTCAATTCACAAGTTTTCCATCAACTAACCTTCATTTCTTCATCAATTTTATTGGAATCTTACTAAAAGCTAAAGAAAATACTTTGAAGGCTTTAAGAGGTAATACTCTTATCCAAGAGGTAATACTCTTATCTAACTTTATAATTCAATTTTATAATTTTTAATAATAGATTAGAGGTTTATGTAGTAAAAGAAAGAGAAGTTAGAAGTAAATCTTTGGAATTCTGAAATTTTTGTATCTTAACAGTAAGTTGGAGGCTAGTTTTTGGAACTTTAGAGTTAGATTTTGAGAATCCACAAAACATGAAAGTTATAGATATATATATGTAAAAAATATGTCTTCTAAAAGTTTTATCAAATTCATATTGTGTAAAGAGATATGAGTGTCTAAAGGATAATTTGAGTACTAAAACATTTTAATTGGCTTTGTAGATACAAAGGATAAAGGAGAAGATGATAAAGTAGTAGACCATTCCTTTTGTTTGTATTAAAAGTGAAGTGTTGGGGAACTTGGAGCTAGAGTTAGAAAGGTGAGTAATGTATATGTCATTTTGCTTAAAATTAAATCCAATTGAAATTGTTAATATTTCCTTGATTATACCTTTAATAGCCAAATCATTATATAACCCCCATTATTTTACTATTGCTTCAAATTGTTCATTAAACCTTTTAATTTATTCATTGAATATATTCAAATTGATATTGCATTTTCGATCCATTGCAATTGTGAACCCTGAATTGTAACCCTAAACAAGATTCTTGATTATATACCTTATGTATATCCAAATTAATATAAAATACCAATGGCTATATTAATTTATTACTCTTTATTGTTGCTTATAAGTGAAGTGACATATATACTACTCATTAAGATTTTATCTCATTCTTTTAGTGATTTATTATTTTTCAGGGGTCGGTAGATAGGTGCGGTTCCAATATTGTCTTTTTCAGTTGCGAACCATACAGATCTATGTATTGTCTCCAAATTTTGATTTTTTTTTTGTAGATGCTCCATAGTTTGTAAATTGGTTAACTAATATTCTGATATATGTAAATATTAAATGCTACATAAAGGAAGATTAATAATGATATAAGTATATGAATCTATATAATGGTATAGCTTATTGAGTACCTATGATGAATGTTGATTTGGAAATTAATGAAGTGTTAAGGATGAAATTTTATTTTGAAGATAAGGGTATAAAGATGAAAATATTGGAAGTGTATTTCTTCTGCAGGTTGTGTTATTGGAATTTAATGAAGATAGGGACATTGGTCCTGGATAATTGTTGAAAAAACAGAGGAAACTATACCAAAATATCCGTCAAATTGTTAATTGGGGTTCTACGGGTTTAGGTGGCCTTATGCCTTCCCAATCCCTAGGACCGTCATATCTCCTGAAGTAGAGGATGTGACAAAGTTGGTATCAGAGCAAAGATTAAAATTTAAAATTATTAATTAAGAATAAGTATCATAAAATGTAAGTGAACTATGGAGAAATTGGAATTCCTGTGTCGTCAATTGCCTGTTATTTGTGTTATTTGCGTATCGTTAACTAATAAATGTTCCTTATGTTTGTTATAGTAAAATGCCGCCGAGAATACATTCTAGAGGACAAGGCAGAGGTCAGGGGTTTGCTCGACAAGTGCCAATTAGACGAGGTCCCCTTCGATTTGGTAAAAGATTGGAGGATGATGTAACCTCCAATGTTTCACTGAAGAGAGCTGAATTTATGGAATCACCCCTTGTGAGAAGAAGAGTGGATGTGGAAGGAGAAGAAATAAATAAAAATGTGGGATTGGTAAATGAGTAGTTGATGAGAGAAAATGAAGAGTTGAGAAGACAAATAAAAGAATTAAGAAAGGGAAGACAAGAACCTGCACCAACACTAGTTCCAACACCAGCACTAGAGCCTATTCATTTTCCACCTTTGGTACCTCCTCCAAGGCTTGTGATTAGATGTGAGGCTTGGAGAGCTATTGATGAGGTGGTGTTTCTATGTTCAATTTTCTGAAGCCGGGATTGCCTGAATTCAGAGGTGAGCAGGGAGACGAGCCTAGTGATTTCCTAGAGCAGGCAAAAAAAGTTATTAAAAAACTACCCTGCTCCAATGCTCAAGCTATTGAGTTGATTGGGTTTTTAATGAAGAATAAAGCTTGGACTTAGTTTTTAAGGCATATAGAAGGCAAGTTGTATGGTGATAATCCTCCGAGTTAGGAAGAATTCAAGCAATTGTTGATGGATGAGTTTCTTACAGAGGGAGACACAAATAGAAGAATAGTTCAATTTGAGAGACTAGAGCAAGGGAATATGAGTGTACAAGAGTATGCTAATGGGTTTAAGAGATTGGCGAAGTATGCAAGGAAGATTGTTCCAAATGAGGTAACAGAGATTAGCCATTTTAGGAAGGGATTACATGCATCCTTGCATAATGCCTTATTGGCTGTAGAGTTCACTTCCTTGACAAAGTTGATTGATAAGGCTACCTAGATAGAGTTGAATTATAAAGATGAAAGAGCAAAGAGAAACAAGTAAGAAAGGGTGATAACAAAGGCTAGAGAAGTCAGAGGAGGATTGGGGGCAGAGTACACAGTCCAAACCTACTGAGAGTAGTTTCAGACCTCGATGGAGCTAGCTGGTTATTAGTACTAGTAGAGGACAGTATTGATCCGAGGCAGCTTCATCAGCTCCGTGAGCATCTGTTAGTGTATCTAGAGCATATCAGTCAGCATAGGCTATACCTGCATGTACTAGGTGTGGCAAGAGACATCCCGGTATTTGTAGACGGGAGACAAGAGCCTGTTTCAGGTGTGGCTTGTAGGGCCATTTTATTAAAGATTGCCCCATCATCAGAACTCAGCAGGGAGCATCATCAGCTTCACAACCTACTATTCAACAGAATAAAGTAACTTCCAGAGCACCTACAGGAAGAGGTAGAGGACAGGGTCCATCATAGAGCTCATCTCAGCTACTAATTGCCAGAGGATATGGCAGAGTGTTTGCCCTCAATTAGTAGGAGACCCGATCATCAAACACCACTGTGGGAGGTACAATTTTTATTCAACATAAGTTAGCTAATGTAATTTTTGATTCGAGCACTACACATTCCTTTGTGTCTTCATCTTGTGCAAAGAAATTAGGAAAAGGTAATAGAATTATGCAATCACTTTTAGAAGTTTTTACCCCCTTAGGTAGAACAGTAATGGTGGATCGTGAGTATAGAGGTTGTATAGTCGAGATTAATGGAATAAAATTTCCAATGACCTTGATAGAATTACATGTGCTGGGAATGGATGTGATTTTGGGAATGGATTGATTGTCACGACATCGTGCTACTATTGATTGTTTTGGGAAGAAGGTAGAGTTTAGATCTGAGGGGTAGCCAGTCTTTGTGTTCCAGGGTGAAAATGAGAGTAGTTTAGCCTGTATAATTTCTGCAACTGCAGTAAAGAGACTCCTGAGGAAGGGATGCCAAGGATACTTGGATAATGTAGTTGATACTTGGATGAATGATAAGGGGTTGAATCAGATTCCAATAGTAAATGAGTTTTCAGATGTGTTTCCTGAAAACTTGCCTGGATTACAACCAGAGCGAGAAATTAAGTTTGAAATTGATGTGTATCCGGGAACTAATATAATTTTTATTCTACCTTATCGGATGGCACCTACTGAGTTGAAAGAGCTGAAGGTGTAGTTGCTAGAGTTGTTGGATAAAGGCTTTATTTGACCTAGTAGTTCACCGTGGGGAGCACCTATTTTGTTTGTAAAGAAGAAGGATGGGACACTCTGTATATGTATTGACTACAGGCAGTTGAATAAAGTGACTATGAAGAATAAATATCCATTGCCTAGAATCAAGGAGCTAGCCATTTTTCAAAGATTGATCTTCGATCAGGCTACCATCAATTGAGAATTTGGAAAGAAGATGCATCACGTCCCGATTTTAGAACATGACGGTCCTAGGATGCAGGAAAATGCCAGAGGCGACCGGCGACCGTAGAACTCATATCTTATTCAATTGTTAACTTCCTATTATCCAATTAATTACTTATTATTCATTCTGATATTCTGTCATTTTGTAGTCTGTTATTTTGTAACCTATTATGTTGTTGTCTGTACTCAACATTCACTTATGCAATAACCATAAACAACCTCCATATAATATCATATATTCATATATACAATCAAACTATAACCAGTTATATATAACCATGGAGGAACTAAAATATATACATAATACAAAGTTTAATATAATTATACTATCAAAAACTATACTGCAGAAATCCACAGAGGAAAGAGATTATGGATTCTGCCTTTTACTTTTGCCCTGAAAAATGGTAAACAACTAAGGAATGAGTATAAAAATACTCAGTGAATCTAATATGCATCATATGATGGTAAAGTTTAGGTAAACAATATAATATTAGGTAAATAATCAATAACAAACTGTGTTGCACACCAAATTATAGAAAGTAGGAAATTGATCAGAAACAGGGGTATGAAATCAATAAACTGGTTAACAATATACATATCATATAGATAAGATAGATAATAGGAAATGATCACATGTAAACATATATAATCTCATATAATGTACATAAGGCGGGCTAGGATTTATGACTAGGACAATTAACCCTTCCCAACTAGGGTCCATTATAATAATATGCACATTACCGATGGTATTTATCCGTTACCCCGTCGGTAAAGAAGCACTGTCAAATCAACATATTATTCAATAAAAGGATGGAACAGTTCAATGGACAACAATGGGTAGCAATTAGCTCATCAATAATCAATAGATTTCAAATCAATCAAATGATACTGTAATTCAATAACTTGTAAACAATGGAAGGTGCATATGGAACAACAATAGATTCAACAAGCAACAATGGGTTGGAATTCAAAATGGTTATTCAAGGTCAATTAGTTGACATAATTAGCTAGCCAATATTGCTGGCGATAATAGCATTCAAATGGTAGGCCTACGGATTAAACAAATAATAGGCCTATGTATTTTCAATTAGGCATTTCAATAAATACTTGGTGTGCAACATTCAATAGGCTTTTTGTTATGGTTTTGGTGCAATATTGACATTGCCCCAATATCAAACAAACAAACAAACCATAATGTAGGTAATACAATGAGCCAAAGATATCCAATAATTAACATCAAGTAAAGAATCAAATAGGCTTAGAATTAAAGAGCAAAACAAAGAAAAATATAAAGGGATGAATAGTAACATTCAATTTGGCCAAGAGTGGGGTTTCAAAGGAGGATTCCAATCATCAATTCAATGCTATAGATATGTTAAATGATGCATATTAAACTCACCTATGACTTCAAATTACTTAGGAAAATTTATTTTCCACCAATTCCATCATAAGAGGCATATAGAGCAATCTTTGTCTTCCTTGTGTTCTACATCAAAACCATCATCATTTGTAATACCCTGCATGCTCATTAGGTGAAATTGCATTAATAGAGAAATGAACTGTGAATCGGGTGGGAATTTTTTGAAAATTCTTTTGAAAATTCCCATAAGTTTGAATGTCAAAATTTGATAGAGGGATATTGAAATTGGATGTGTAAATGACTTATAGGATTTTATTTGAAGTGAAAATGAGGTCATTAAGATGACTAATTAATTAAACAAAGTTAAGAGCTCTAATTATGTGCTTATTGAGCATATGTTAGAATTTGATTTTTTAATTAAATCATAAAAGGG
>CANXYC010939675.1:0-30965 GCA_948193065.1 Aleurites moluccanus | reverse complement strand
GAGCCCATTAACTGGTTCAACCCTAGTGTAAACCTATATATATGCTAGCTGGGGGCAGCATGCTAGGTATTCCAAACTAGATACCTAGGGTGTAATGCTTCAAGCAATCGCATATATTGCTTGACCTAAAAACTCTAACAGTTGTACAGCAGTCAAATTTTTAATACAAATGAAATGTTTCTCTTTCCCAGCTCACTTATTGTTAAAGCTTCATATATTGAAAAAAAACCCTGATATGTAGGAGGAGAGAGTATTTCAATCGGATAAATGCAGGCAAGCCACTTTTCTCATGTCAGTTTTAAATGATGTAGGAATTTTTATTTTCTTTAAATGATAAAGGTGGAGAAGAAAATTAGGAAAATATCAGGGAAAAATTAAAGATATTTAGGAAAATAAAAGAATAATAAAGAATAAGGCTAACAATAATTTTCTATGCATTTATTTCTTGCCCATTTCATACATCAAAATGTTTCTTGCTTATTAATGATAGAAAATATCACAAGTATCGTTTTGTAAAAGAGAATTTGATTCATTTAAGATGTATATATACTGTAATGAAATATAATATAAATGTATTTGATTATCTTTAATTAAATTAAATATTCATTTAAGATGTATATACTGTAATGAAATATAATATAAAACAACTTTCTACTCTACTTTTTCTTCCTAATACCTAATATCCAAACATGTGGAAATATAATATTCAAATTCTGACTAAGATCAAATTCCACTCTAATTGGCATATAATTTAAAATGGAATGTGTCTATTCTCATTCCTCCAAATTTTTTTCACTCTCACTGTCTCATTTTAGAGCATTTAATGCACTTGTCATTGATACTTTTTTAAAATATCAACTTTAATATTTTATCTTATAAGTAAATTTTAATTATTCTTTAATATAAAAAAAAATATAAAAAATGTGTTATTTTTATAATGTCAATTTTAGTCTTTTATCTTATAATTAAATTTTAATTATCATTTCCTAAATATAATAAGTATGTAAAAAGTGTTATTTTTTACCATAAAATTTTACATTAGAATTTTATTTTAATGGATTTATGTTTATTTTTTTATATATTTCTATTGATAAATTTTTTTAATATAAAAAACATATTTATATTGATAAAAAAATACTTTCCATAAGATAATATATTTAACTGGATAAATAATGAAATTATTATTATTTTTAAATAAAGAGTAAATAGAGTTTAGTAAAATTAATCATTATATTTTTTTTATTTAAAAAATTAATTAATTAATTCCTAATATTTAATCATATCATTAATATTAAACTTTTTAACCTTTTTGCCATTAAATAAATATAAAAAAAAATTTAAATATTCTTAATTTTCTCTTAAATTTTCCCCTTTCTACCACTTTTTTCTCATACTCTCTATTAATTTTACTCAAAAATCAAAACTCACAATTAAAAAAACTAAACCACCAAATACAAAATCAATTAAGAAAAATTTCACAAAATTAAAATTTCCCAAGCAGAAAAATTTCACAAAATTAAAAAAGCTTTATATAGCAGAGTTTCTCTACAGGCAGAGAAAAGCTTGAGCATGTTTGAGACAACCTGCGAGGACTTCACTCTCTCTTACAAAGCTTTAACGCTCTGTTTGGTACACTAAATATGCAGAGGAAATGAAGAAAAATTTTAACTCTACATTTCTCTCCATTTTGGAGAGTTATATTGCTTCTAAAATCAATATGAGGAATTCTAATTTCTCCCCCTTTCTTTTCTTTTCTTTCACTTATTATCAAACCAAATGAAGGAAATTTAATTAATTTCCTTTCTTTTCTTTTCTTTTCTCTTCACTTCCCTCAAAACAAACAGAGGGTAAATGATGTGTGTCCTTATTCTAAGTTCGCGCATTTAACAGCAAACCAAACAATACTCGAGGCCACAAAGACAACAAGCAAGATTCACATAATGGATTTTGGGATCATTCAAGGGGTTCAATGGGCTGCTCTTTTACAAGCTTTGGCTACTCGCTCAACCGGAAAACCTGTAATAATTCGGATCTCAGGTATACCTACATCAGTTTTGGGTAACTTGCTACTGGTAATAGGCTTCGTGATTTCTTGAAGGTCTTAGAGTTGAACTTCGAGTTTGGCAGGCGGTGACTTCAATGGATGATTGAAAATTCCAGTTGTGCAAGTCTGGGTTAAAAAAAAAAAAATCCACCGGTATAATCAACTTCATCGGCATGCGCTGTTTTCTTTTTTTGTATTTGTGATTCCAATTTGTCCAATTTGTATTTGTGATTGAAGTGATGCTGAATTTTACGGATAGGATGAAATTTTGAGAGGTTTTGGGCAAAGCAAGCTTCATCGAATCGCTGGTGAGGAGCTGTGATGCTTGGCGGTGGTTGTTTGCGCTAGATGCGCTGTTTCTAGGTCCCTGAACCAAATTGAGAATAATTCTTGAAAACAGTAATAGTTCTCCATCATCTCCATTATATTTGTGATGTGAGGCCAAGAAATCCAGGTTTGTTTTCTGAGTTTGTTGATGAATTTGGCTGGAGATGATGCTTGTTTGGTCGGAAAAGATGACAATGGTGACTATGGATGAATTTGTGAGTAATAAAGGGAATGGATGAGCTTGAGATAATAGTAAGGGTAGTTTAGGTATTATACTATATTATAATAGACTATAATATAATATTATTTTTTTTTTATTTTTGATTATCTTTTTAATTTTTTAATAAAAAAGAGACGAAAATATTAATATTAGTGATAAAATTAAAAATTAAAAATTAACTAATTAATTTTTTAAAATATAAAATATAAATATTAATTTCGCATAATTTTAAAAATTAAATAATAATATATCTAAAAATAAGAGATTATACAAAATTAAAATGAAAGTGCAACAATTAATACAAGGATAATATGCAAATTCCAATAAGAATTAAAGGTAATATATTTAAAAAGTTTGAGAATATAAAATTTGTTTCCAAATATAAAGTATAGGCTAACAATATTTCATAATTCATTTGAAGGATTATTTTTTAAATTATTGATAAAAAAATAAAATAAATTTTGTATTACTTTTATTATTTGAATATCTTGCATATCTCTTTAAATTTTATAAAATTATAAAATAAATTCATAAAATTTGAGATTAAAATTATTTACATCATAAAAATTAAATTTTTATTTATTTTATTTAAAAAAATAAATAATTGCTAGTAAAAAAAATTAAAAATTACTTATAAAATCAAAGGTTAAAGTTGACATTTATAAGATCAAAGGTTAAAGTTTATATTTATAAGATAAAAGATTAAAGTTGACATTTTAAAGAAATATTAATGAAATGCTCCAAAATGAGATTGTTGGAGTGTGAGAAAAATTTTAAAAAGTGAGAACAGTCTCATTCGTCGAAATGATATGGAACTTAAAGATCCGAATAATACGAGTTAATTTGTCGGGCTTGATGATTAGATTCGAATATATTAGACTTAGATATAAATTTATAAATAATAAATATTTTTTAAATAAATTTCAAGAATTATTTAAAAAATGTTATGATATTAACAAAAAATTTGTTTCTCTCAACAAATTATTTTTATCATTATAAACTTAATTTAATATAATATTTTATTTATTTAATTGAAAAATATAACAACTCTAATTGAAAATTTAAAATGATTAAAATTAAATTGCGGAAAATGAGTATCGATAAGCGATTTTTCATAAATTTTAAAAAATGTATTGCGTAGAATTAATTATAAATAACCTAAGTTGGATAGATTGGCAGCTTGAAAAAATAATTAGAGAATTAAATGAAATTAGAAATAGTGTTAATTACTTAAATCAATTAAAAAATTTAAAATAAAAATTTAAATTTAAACACCTTTCGGTATTCGATTTTTAATAAATTTTAAAATATTTTTTTTATCTAATTTTTCTTTCCACACCTAAAATCAGATGAATAATAAATAAATTAAAAATAAAATTGAGTGAAATTAATAAAATATAAATGATTTAGTAGAGAAGTAAAAAAGATAGAAAAAAAAATAGTAATTTTGTAATTTTAGAGAAATGAAATCATACTTTGATTGATAATTATAATAATTAAAAATAAATAAGTGGAGCAAGGTGGCAGATCAAGTGGAGTTTTTTCCATCAAAATAAATTTGTTTAATTTTATTTAAATTAATTTAGACATAAAATGAGTTAAATACTTTTTCTTTTTCTTTTTATTAAATTTTATTTTCCTATAAAATTCTAATCGGATAGTAATTATTATAAATAAACATAATTAGAAGAAAAATCATTATCATCTTCTTCTTCCTCTTCTCTTGATCAAAATTCCACCATAAAAATTTCTCAAAATTTATTCAATTTATTCTTTATTCAAATCACCTCTCCATCTTCCACAATTTTCATACCTTCATCTTTAAAGTTTCTCTTCTTCAAAATTGTCAGAGATTTAAGGAAAATTTTATTTAAGGCTTCAAGAGGTAATATTTTTATTCAACTCCATAATTTAATTTAATGAGTATAATTGATAATTTAGAGGTTTAATTAGTAAAATGAATTTAAATTAGAAGTTAATCCTTGAAAATTATGAATTTTCTATGACTTGATAGAATTTTAGGGCTGAATTTTCATATCTTTCTATTTGAAATTTGAAGATTTTTAAAACATAAAAGTTGTATATTTATATGTCTAGATTATTTTCTTTAATAAAGTTTTGTTAAATTCTTTATGTGTTGAGAGATATAGATTACTGAGTAAGACTGACTCGGGTTAGGATTTGTGCTGAGAGACCCTACAAAATTTTATAATTTTGAGGACCTTAAGTTCTAATTCAGGGAAAATTAAAAACATAAAAAATCTTTCTCTATTTCTTAGATAAAATCTTCTGAAAATATAACAGCAAATAGATATCTACACAGTGAGTTATAAGCAAAAAATTGAGGAGTATTCAGGTAGAAGTTGTAGAGTATATTACAGATTTTAAGTCTGTCTTCAAAATTCTACTATAAATTGTATAGAACCTAAAAAAATATAATTTTTAGATATGTTAGGACCTTGGATCTCTAGTTTAATTAGAAAAAATAATTGAAGTAAATGGATAGATATAACTTGAGACATGAATAAAAGAAGCAGGACTACCCAAAATCAAAAGTTAAGAATCAAAGGGTTTTACAAAATTAACTTTAGAATTGTGTAATTGAATATTGGTTTAGTGCTAAAATATATTCCATATGTGTTATAGGTTCAAGAAAGAAAGAAAAGGAAAAGGAAAGTGAGGAGTTGGATCATCCATTTTATCTTTGCTAGGAGAAAAAGTTACTTCTTCATTTTGTATTTTGGAGGTGAGTAACATATATATATTATCTTACTTATATTTAAACTCAAATTAATTTATTGTGAATACTACCACATTGTTTATTGATGGCCAATGAATCCTAGTTGTACATTGTTCATTGTTAATCCTAGTTATACATTGTCCATGGTTGCTCCTAAATGAGTGCCAGACCCTAATTGTTCAATTTTTTTTTATTCATTTATCCATTTAATTGTTTCATCAACATTTTTTTTTTCTGCTTTGTTACATATTTGATACAATTGATATTGGCATCCCTTGTATACTATATACCTATTAAATAACCATTGAAATCAATTGTAAATTATTATTCATTGTATATGAAATTCGAATGTTAGCAATAATGGAACTACTCATTCGATAGAGTAGATATAATATCAATGGACTTGTGCACAAGATTACATTGTTATCCCCAACTAGGAAAGGGGTAAGGTCCTAGCTATACGATATGATCAATCGTATCACTTTATTGACAGACATGCTATTGGACTGTAGCCTCTGCCAGATTTATCAGTAGTTATTGCTAACGATTACTAAAACACTGATTCATTAATATTTGTTACATTAATACATTGATTCATTGATATCGTATGACCTTGAAACTTGGGTTAAATATTTTTCAGTTTGATTATTTATTCATTATATTCATATTGAATGAATCACCTATTATATTGATATGTTTATTGTGTTTAACTCCAATGGCTAATTTATATTATTGTATTCCTTTGTGATGACCAATTTTATTGCTACATTATTATTCTTAAACCTTCTTTGTGAGAACCAAGTCTCACAAGTAATGTTATATATATATATATGTTATTCACTAAGCTTTGTCTCACCTCTTTAATGGTTGTTTTTCTTTTTCAGGAGATCGATAGATAAATGCGGTTCCAGCTACAGTCTTCCTCTGCTGCGAACCACATTTATCTATGTATAGCCTCAGCTTTTGGTATTTAACTCAGTTAAAGCTCCATGGTTTTTGTATAAAGAATATGAGTTGTATATATAATAGAAAGTAATAGTTGTATAATTAATTCCAGTATACTAAAATATGATAACTTAACTTAATTTACCTATATGAAATGTGGGTTTTGTGTTGATAATTATTAAAGTACTTTGTATATTGAATTATTAAAATAGAGTAGAGGGTATAAGGAGAACCTTTGAGAGTGTTGTTTTCTGCAAATTTGATATATATTGAAGGGAGAAACAAATAGGTCCCGGGATTAAAGTAGAAAATATAAAGGAAACCTTACTGTTTTTCTATAAAATTCATATACGGGTTTAATGTGTTTTATGCTTTCCTATATCCTAGGATCGTCATATCTCCTAAAATGGGGGATGTGACAAAGTTGATATCATAGCAAGAATTAAATTAAAACATAATTAATAACGTATGTGCGTCGTAAGATATAAGTGAATCATGGAGCAATATGAATTCTTGTATCATCAATTGTAAGTTATCTGTTATGTGTATATTTTATGTACCATTAATTGATCTATGTTCTTGTGATTTTTGTTATAGTAAAATGCTTCCAAGGGGATGTCCTAGAGGGAGAGGACAGGGTAGAAGTGTTATTTATAGGAAGCCTTCTATGTAGGGACCCTATTGACTTGGCAGGAGATTAGAGATTGATGTAGCTTCCCAGATATCACCAAGGAGACCTGAGTCTGCTGAACTGCCACAAGTAAGATGAAGAATTGAAGTGGAAGATGAGGAAGTAGTGGAAAATGTGGAAGCAATGAATGAAGAATTAATAAGTGAAAATGGGCGATTGAGCAGAGAAATAGAAGAACTGAGGAGAATTAGGCAAGATCTTATGCTTGCACCTATGCCACCACCAGTACCTGATGTTCCTCCACCTATAGTGGTACCACCTCCTAGACTTGTTGTGTGGCCTGAGGGCATAATGATTATTGATGAGGGCGGTGTCACTATGTTTGTGTCACGACCCGACCTGGGAGCCTCAACGGTCCCAAGGTACGGATGTTGCCTAAGCTACTAGTACCATGAAGAATCCAATTAACTATACTATATGACATGCAATTCATATAATCAGCTTAAATAGCTTAAATATGCTGCATAAATTTCAACAGCATTTCCTCTATAATATGACTATGCCCAGTTATAAAACATATAAATAACACTTTCAATATTCATTAACATCAATACTCAAATCAATGATCCCTCTGGATCTCCAATATCAACTCAATATATATATATATATATATATATATTCTGGATCTCCAATATCAACTCAATATATATATATATATATATATATATATATCAAATCATTTCCATTCATAGCATAACATATATATATCCATAGTATAATTTATGCAAAACTATAAAGATGCAAACATACATATATATACATGTCACTCCTTAATTTACAGTACTATGGAACCTCTATACTGTACAAATATTTACATATACTTTTGGAGCTTGATTATTACATGTTCAGGTAGTACAATTCCAAGGCAGGAGTAGAAGATGCCAATGGAATACATGCCTCACTGCAGACCTGAAAATTATAAACTACTAAGGGGGTGAGTATAAAAATACTCAGTGAATCCATATGTATAAAAATGCAGTAGATGTTCATAATATCATGATTGCCCATATATGACCTGTAAAATCAATATAAGATAACAAGGAAATATTGATACAAGAATTTGTATAAGTATCCATGTAAATATCAATATAAGTATCTAGTGTACAAGTCAACACACATATGATATAACAGGATTGGGTACAATGATAAGTGCAATCGCACTAACTGTAATTCAGTACCCAAGCACTATCATAAAGTGCACTAGGGAATACAATATCCCTCCCTAGCAAGGGTCCCATAAACACATTGACCACTTTACGTAAGGGTGATATGTCCTTACACTAGAGAATATAACATCCCTCCGTAGCAAGGGTCCCATAAACACCAGTGTGCACACAGTCGATGGAATTACCCATTACACCATCGAAGTAGCCCTGTTATAATACCATATAGGTGTGTCTCCATATAACAATAAATATAGCATAAATGGAATTCATATAGCTGTGAAACAATCATATATATATATTTATAATGAATATTAGAACAAATTTAGATAATGTCAAAAAAATACCCAGCAGGGCCCAATTGCGCCGCCGCAACTGGCACTCGCCGTTACGGGTCCGTTTTGAGATTTTTAAGTAGTTTCTAATTAACTACGTTACCAAAGGATTTAGGTGGACCATGAGATATTGTTTTAAATCTTAGGTCAAGACTAGATGATTGCGCCAAATGGTGGCCCAATTGGCTTTCTGGATTTCATTTTATAGACAGACAAAGTTTATGTCATTTTAGGTCGTTTCGATGGGCTTATTTACGGGCCAATTTACACTGTATGTACTATAAAATATCAAATGCTGGTTTATCAGTCCAATTGACTTTTTATATGATATATGATGCAAATCATGCATGAATATACATAAGGACTTACCTTTATCAGAATTTATCCTTTGTTTCCCCCAATCCACTGTTCGAGCCCCTAATCGGCCCGCCTTTCAACACTCCGAGCTGGAGTACTTGACGGTTCACCTATTTTCACATATAACACTCCGATAACACTTAATAACATTGCAAAACACATAATACACATCAAATCACATAAAGCATACATATTATATCCAATAGACCTCACTTTGCACATTTTTCACATTTTCCATTCCTTTATGCACTAAACACATTATGTCACTATATTTAACTGACATTTCGCATATTCATCATTTATATACTATATTAAGAACTCATATGCACTTTGCTTAACATTTCATATCAAACATACACCATATCCAAGTTTACCTTTCAAGTACTCGTATCAATCATCTTTTCCATATTTGAACTTATACATTTCTATTACTTACACCATTAAACCATATTCAAACCTTACTTTCCAAATTACATCAACCTAACACATTAAACTAACAAACTCAATATTGTTTAACCTAAATGGAATTCATTCCATTCATTCATTTTTCAACACCATTTCATCAAATAACATACATATGCATCAAATGTATAATATTTAACCATTTAAACCTATCAAACATCAAAGCATCAAATCATTATCCATACTTCAATATATTGGCCAAGTAAGAAATCCATCCAAATGGATTTCTTTCCATCAATTAATCACCAATTCAATACATATGCATCAAATATACACCATTCCATCATTTAAACCTATAAAACAACAAACATCAAAATCATTTATTCCTTCATCATCATATTCGGCCATTTTGATTCTTCCTCCAAATGAACTTGTTTCAATCATTTAACCACTAATTCATGTTAAACACATCAAATAAACATCATTTGAACAAAACAATTCATCAAAACAACACTTTGATTCAAAGTCCTTCCTATTAGGGTTTCCATTCAACTTTTTGAATTCCTTCCATCCAAAACATGTTTTGAACACTAATAAACATCAAAGAACATCTTAAGAGCATATTTGAATCAAAAGAATCACAAAATCAATCACTTACCAAAAATTCTTCAAAAACTTCAAAGCTTTGATTCTTTGATTTTTCTTGTTTTTCCTTTGAATCTATGGATACATTTGTGTTTATAATGATGGAATTAACATGTTTCCAACAAAAAATGAAAGAAAACAACAAGGTATGATGAAGATCAATGGTGGCCGAACCATACAAATGGAGAGAGAGAAAATGTGGTTGGTGAATTGATAAGGAAGATGAAGAATAGTGAAGAGGTGGGAAAATATCAATGGTGCAATCTTATGCTTTGAGCTTATGATAGAAATGGTGAAATCTAGCCATCCAACCATTCATTTCTTTATCTTTTCATCCAATGGTTTGATTTAAGCAAGCCGAATATGATACTATAAGCTTGCATACACTATATAAGTCCACAATGCATAGGAAAAGACTAAACTACCCCTAGTTCAATTGAAATCCCAAACCGAGCAGCTTTGCTCGGAATTATTTTCAACCGTGTTTAATTCTCCAACAAATATTCATTTAAACATAATATTATCATTTTCATGTTCTAATATTCTTTTCTACATTCAAATATAGTGTTAATTTCCATAAAACTCGAAGGGGGTGTGAAATGACCATTTTGCCCCCAGTTCACCAAAAACTCAAATTTACCCGATTTCTTCCTAACAGCCTTTAAACCACTTTAACTCATATAATACATCATAAAACATGCACATATTCTCAATTCATGCATAAGCATACAATATCACACAACTTTCAATTCAAGAAAAATTTTCCCCTAGATTACCCTTTATGGTTTTGGTTCTAGGTTATAGGTGAGGTGTTACAAATTTGGATGATGGAAATGTTTGTGTATGCATGAAAATGCACCAAAGGGGTTAGAAAAATGTGTCGGGATGTGAAAAAATGATCAAAAATGGTCACCTGGGAAGCTGCCACCGGACAAAGGGGGTGTGCTGCCCTTGTGTCTGGTGTATGCTACTAGGCCTATTTAGTGGCTGACACCAGATATGCTGGTGGCTCTGACATATATGTTTTTTATGGTCTTTTTCTTGGGTTCTTATGCGATAACCAACCCAAGGCATTTGATATGACTTCTAATCACTTCAAATCTCATAGCTTCGTCTGTTTTTGGTAGGTTTCTATTATCTGTTTTTTATTACACAAAAATTAGTATAATTGAACGAAATCTTATAGTACACCATAAGTTTATATATCCAAATATTTTTATTATATGGCATAACCAATTAGGTCATCCTAGTTCAATAATCATGAGAAAAATAATTGAAAATGCACATGGATATCCGTTGAAGAACCATAAGATTCTTCAAGGCAATGAATTTTTTTGTATTGCTTTTCTCAAGGCAAATTAATTATTAAGCCTCCACCAACTAAACTTGGAATAGAATCACCTACATTTTTATAACGAATTCAAGGTTATATATATGAACCTATTCGTCCACCATGTGGACCATTTAGATACTTTATGGTTTTAATAGATGTTTCCATTGGTCATATGTGTGTTTATTATCATCATGCAATTTGGCATTTGCGAGATTACTTGCTCAAATAATTTGATTACAAGCACAATTTTCAGATCATCCAATTAAAACAATTCATCTTGATAATACTGGTGAATTTTTATCCCAAGTTTTTAATGATTATTGTATATCACTTAGGATAAAAGCTGAACATCCTGTAGCATATATTCATACACAAAATGGTTTAGTAGAATCACTTGTTAAATGCTTCAGTTAATTGTTAGACCATTACTTACTACTTCTGTATGGGGACATGATATTTTACATATAGCATCACTTATACGAGTTAGACCAACAAGTTATCTTAAATTCTCCCTACTACAATTGACTTTTGGTCAAGAACTAAATATTTCTCATCTAAAAATTTTTGGATGTGCTATTTATGTTCCTATTGCTTCACCACAAAATACTAAGACGGGTCCTCAAAGGAGATTAGAAATATATGTTGGATTTGAATCTCCCTCAATAATTAAGTATCTTAAGCCATTAATGAGAGATGTATTTACTGTACTATTTGCAGATTGTCATTTTGATGAAGCAATATTTCTAGCATTAAGGGAGACAATAAAAGGTTGAAAAATACAATTATATGGAATACTTCATCATTGTCTCATCTAGACCCTAAATCAAAATAACGTGAACAAAAAGTTCAAAGAATAATTTATCTGCAAAAATTAGCATATCAAGTGCCAGATACACTTGCTGATCCAAAACCAGTAACAAAGTCTCATTTACCAACTATCAATGTTTTAATTTGTATTAACATCCCAAAAGGACAACTTATTAATATTAATGAATTTCAAGCATGCCTCTAGCGTGGAAGGCAGATTGGTTATAAGGATAAAAAATTTTGAAAGAGAAAAATAATAAATAATAAAGATAAATTTATTGAAAATGTAGATACTAACATGGATACGCTTCCTGAAGGAAAAGTATTTGAAATGAATAAAAATAAAAAGATATTGATAAATTATGTTGATTATAAAAAAAGATAGAACCGACATGAAATGATTGTGGACTATTGTTTTGCATATAGTGTAGCATTAAATATTATAAATGAAAATGATGATCTTGAACCATGATCTATTCAAGGATATCTAAATAGAATTGATTGGCCAAAATAGAAAGATGCAATACAAGCATTATTGAATTCTTTTGAAAGACGTAAGGTTTTCATACTAGTAGTCCAAACATCTCAAGATGTGAAACCAGTAGGATACAAATGGGTATTTGTGTGAAAAACAAATAGAAAAATGAAGTTGTGAGATACAAAGCAAGACTTGTTGCACCAAGTTTTTCGCAAAGACCTGGAATCGATAATAAAGAGATATACTCTCCTGTGGTAGATGCAATAATATTTTGACATCTTATTAGTCTAGCGGTACATGAAAGACTTGATATGCACCTGATGGATGCAGTTGCAACTTATCTGTATGGCTCAGTTGATAATGATATTTATATGAAAATCCCTGAAAGATTTAAAACGTCAGAAAAATATAATTCAAGTTCACGAGAAATTTATTCAATTAAGTTACAAAGATTTTTTTATAGATTAAAACAATATGGACGTATGTGGTATAATCGTCTTAGTGAATACTTATTAAAATAAAGTTATAAACATAATCATATTTGTCCATATTTTTTTATAAAGAAGTTAGGATATGAGTTTTCCATAATCACTGTATATGTTGATGATTTGAATATTATTGGAACTCCTGAAAAATTTTCAAATACAGTAGACTATTTGAAAAATGAATTTGAAATGAAAGATTTAGGAAAAATAAAATTTTGTCTCGGTTTACAAATTGAACATTTAACAAAAGAAATTTTTATTCATCAGTCAACATATGCACAAAAGGTCCTTCAACATTTTTATATGGATAAAACACATTCTTTGAGTAGTCCAATGATTATTCAATCACTTGATGTGAATAAGAACCCTTTCTAACCTCGAGAAGATGATGAAAAAAAAATTCGTCTTGAAGTATCATATCTTAGTGTCATTGGCACACTAATGTATCTTATTAATAATCGAGGCTTGATATTGCTTTTTCTGTTAATTTATTAGCAAGATATAGTTCTTCTAAGATGTTAAAATGGTATTAAGTATATACTGTGATATCTTCAAGGAACTATTGATTTGGGTTTGTTTTATGCTAGTGAATCTAAACCCAAATTGGTTGGTTTTGCATATGTAGGATACTTATCTGATCCACACAAAACTCGATCTCAAACAGGTTATTTATTCACATGTGGTAATACAAATATATCTTAGCATTCTATTAAGCAAACAATAGTTGCTACTTCTTTAAATCATGCAAAAAAAAAAAAAAAAAAAATAGTAGCTCATGAAGTAAGCCAAGAATGTGTTTGGCTAAAATCAATAACCTAATATATCTATGAATCGTATGGTCGATCTTTCAATAAAGAAATTCCAACAATAATATATGAAAATAACACAGCGTGCATTACTCAATTAAAGAAAGGATATGTTAAAGGAGACAAAATAAAATATATTTGACCAATTTTTTTTTTCACATAATATTCAAAAGAATGGTAAAATTAATGTTCAACAAATTCATTCAAGTGATAATTTAGCAGATTTATTCATTAAAACATTACCTATTGCAACATTCAAGAATTTGATGCATAACATTGGCATACGACGCCTTAAAGATTTTCAGTGATATTGCAAATAGGGAGAGTTTATCACTGTATTCTTTTTTTTTTAACCAAAGATTTTATCCCATTGGTTTTCCTAGTAAGGTTTTTAATAAGGCAATCTTTTATTTGCATGCGAAAATATTATTCTATTTTTCTTTCATTAGTTTTTTTCCCACTTGATTTTTATTAGTAAAGTTTTAATGAGGCATATTCTTTGTAAAAATTGACATTCAAGAGGAGTATTATAAATACATATAACATAAATGTCATTTTTAACTATTTCACTACCCCATTACTTGGTGTATTTATTTGGTGTATTATGTTTAGTTTTATATGTCATTTATAAGGTGTAACTTATGGTAAATTTATATTATAATTTATGATGGATTTATATTTGGTGACCTATAATAGAAATAAACCCTATAAATATGAGTTTCTATTACTTTATAGGGTAATTTATACCCATGGTCACTGAATTATAGGCTAAATTTTAATATGGTCACATACGTAATTTTTTCATTATTAAAGCCACTAAATAAATTAAAAAATTATATTGCAGTTTTTAGGCTAAATTCCAGCCGAATTTACTGATGTGGCCGACAAATAACCCAATTAGATGTTGACTCACTAAAAAAGTGTTACATAATCAATATTAGCGTAACCCATGATCACTGAATTATAGGCCGAATTTTAATATGGTCACGTACATATTTTTTCATTATTATAGTCAATAAACAAACTTGATAATTCTATTATAATTTTCAGGCCAATTTCCAACAATATTCTAAGAGCATTGATTAATAATGAATATTTCAAATAAAATATAGTTATAAAATAATTATATTATAAAAATATAAATAAATTAATATAAAAATTAATTGAATGAGAAAAAAGAAAAGATTTTGATAGAGTTTTATTTCGTTATAATCACTATCATTACAAATGATAGGTCACAATATCTATTTTTCACTTATTTATTTTATTTTTAAATTTATTTATTTAATATTATCTGAATTTTTAATTTTTAAGAACACTCGTTAAGAAAACCATTAGCAAAATTAAAATTTTTTTAATTAAAAATGAAAAAATCATTTTAATTTTATTAAATAATATCTTTATCGTTAATAAGTGACAAAAAGTCACATATAAGAGTTTGACATTTGAAATGAAGAAATAATGAGAAAAAAATGACAAACAATTAATATATCAGTTTCATCAGACAAATACATCACATCTCAAAAATTGTATCCCTATTTCATTCTATAAAAAATAATAAGACATGACAAATTTTTATAATTTTGACATTTAATTTATAATAAATTAAAATTAAATAATAATAATTTGATTTATAATATTAATATTATTTATATAATTGTGAATTCTAATTTTTTTTTTAGTATTAAGAGGATAAATTAAATATAAATATATTTTTTATGTGATTATATACTTTATTATTTGATTATATTTTGGTGTGTTATAAATTTTAATTAAAAAATAAATTAACTAATTTTTGCATGTTTGAATTTCCAAACTATCCAAATTAACCTAAAAATTATAATAAAAATATCAAGTTTATTTAGTGACTATAATAATGAAAAAAATATGTATGTGATCATACTAAAATTTGGCCTATAATTCGGTGACCATGATCTATAATTCAGTGACTACAGAATAGACTGATATGATACTTTTTTGGTGAGTTAACATTTGATTGGGTTGTTTGTCGGCCACGTTAATAAATCTGTCTGGAATTTCATCTAAAAACTGTAATAATTTATTTTTAATTTGTTTAGTAACTTCAATAATGAAAAAATTATATATGTGATATAGTTCAATGATAATGGGTACAAATTATCCTATTTTGTAA
Source organism: Aleurites moluccanus (assembly GCA_948193065.1). Classification (NCBI taxonomy): domain Eukaryota; kingdom Viridiplantae; phylum Streptophyta; class Magnoliopsida; order Malpighiales; family Euphorbiaceae; genus Aleurites; species Aleurites moluccanus. The sequence continues at coordinate 15,035 of CANXYC010939675.1, read as the reverse complement.
GACACACCAAAAAAATAATAAAAAATTTCATTTTCTATATTTTTATTATTTTGTTGTTATTCTAATTAGTTATAACATTATTTTTATTTATTATTAGATATAAAAATAAATACAAATAATAAATTATAGTGATTGTTGGTAATTGGTATTGACCATTAAAGATGATTAGCATTTGCTAGTGAACTAATGGGTTGTATGTCTATTCAATTCCTTTAAGTTCAATTCCTTTTAATAAATTATTAAAACTAAAAAGGAGAAAAATCACTTTTATATATTTCACAAAAAAAATAAAAATTTGCTTTTGAGTTGATAAAATAATATTTTTCGTTCATTGACTTGTTAAGCAGTCCATATATTAAAAAAAAAAAGCAAAAATATTTTCCAAGAAATTATAATAACTCTTAACTGTTTTAGAAATCTAAAATTAATCTCAATTGTTTTTAAAAGTGTAAAAAATGTAAATTTGAACTCTAAATAAAATCGCACACTAAAATATAATATAATAATAAATACATATATGATATAAATAATAGATCTGCATTTGATAGTAAAATGTTTGTATGGTTTTTGTTTTGGATTTGTAACACTTTTCCTTCACAAATCTAGCTTAGAAAATCAAAAAGGAAGAAAAGAAATGAGCTACGGTGAAGAACAAGAAAATGCAGGAATTTTTGGCCAATTTGTGCTTATATAATAAGACAAAATAAACAAATTACACTTTAGTCCTCAAATTTTTCAAAATTTGCTTTTGGTCCTTTTTCTCTTCGTAAATCATTCTGGTAATTCTGTCGGGAATTAAAATTCAAAGTGAATGTTTAAACATCATATTTTAATTAATACTATTTAATAAAAATAGTTTCAGAGCCGTTCTGAAACTCGGACTGTCGAAATTTACTATTCACCGAAAGTACCCTTTATTCACGATTTTGCCATTTCTTACTTTATCAGTGTTCTTAAATATTTTCTCATATTTCTTTTTACTGTATTCACACATGAATATACCTTATCATTTACCCTCAATCCAAATTCAGAAATTCATTCGTCGACCATTCTGCTATTTTTACAGCAGCAATATCGGTACCGAAGATTTCCAAAAAAATTTCTCGTTTTCGCTCTAACTAAGTTTCTAAAATTATTATTGGTCATTTCGATATTTTTAATCTATATACTGAGAACTTATTTCCCAAAAACTTTTTATGCATAAATATGGGGTATTACACTTATGTACATCAAATATAGATGTATATAGTCTGGAAAAAATAATAACCATGTATATATAACAGATACTATGCCATTAAACACATATCATTATCAATATAACATATAAATAGCATAAGGTGGATCAGACGCTATAGCCAGGAGCATAACCCTTCCCAACTAGGGTATCATTGAAATTTCATTATGCACAATACTGATGGTATTGACCTACCACCCCATCAGTAAGGTAGCTCTGTCATACAAACATTTGAATGGGCTAAAGATAGCAAAAAAAATATCAAATAGGCAAGAAAATCAACAAGGTTCAGTTTCTGTAACTCTAGCTCAATTGAGCTGTTTTAGGCAAGTAAACACATATAGGATCATTAACCTTAATAAAGGAACATTATAGTATAGGAAAAATCCACAAAATTCATTTAGGATACAAGTTCAAAATATATCAAGAAGACACATTTACACAAGCGATAAAGGAAGTCGCCCATTTTTAGCAAATTTGGTAACAATTGGTTTCTTAAGGTAATTAACAAAGGTCATTTCGTCGAGTACTTGGTGTGAACCACTTTAGGACAAAATAGATATAGTTTTGAGACATATTGATCAAAAGCTAAAAGTTCATAATTCAAGCCCCAATGGCAACAAACACAAAGGCATTGTTAAATAGGGTTTATATACATCAATAAATAACACTATCAGAACTTAAATTCAATGAAAATTCAAAAGAACAACAAATGTTAAAAAGTTGCAAAATTCATATTCATTTCAAAATGATCAAATAAAGGTTTAAACATGCATAATAACATACATACGACTCACTAGAATTGACGGTTCAATCACTTACGAGATAAAATATCGATTTGCCTATAACAGACAAAAGTAGTGTTCTTCGATTCTACAATCAATTTTACCACATATTTAGCTTTAAATGGATGATAACTAACATATTTAAACATTAATTAGAATTATGAAATCCAACACAGAAAATCCATTTCAAACATAAACTAGGTTTAGGGTTTTTCTCCAATTCAATCTAATATTGAAATCTATCGATCTAATAATGTTTCTAATCATACATATAGCTTAAATGAATCAAAAGAATGAAAGAAACATCATCCTCACTTGAATTCCAAAGTGGATGAAATCTAGTTTTGTTGTTCTTCAATTTCTAGCATGAATTTCTTAGAATTTGTGGTGGAGACTAGTTTAATCGAGTTTTCTATCACTTTTGCCTGAAGTTTAGAAGAAATTGGCGGAGTTCAGGAGGAGTGGTTCAGCCTCTTCAATGGAAGATGGATGAATTTTTCTTTATTTTTTAATAATTTGACCACCAATAATGCTCCTTTAGATTATGATACATCTTTATTACTCCAGGGTGAACTCTATACAATGCGTAATGTATATCCCTTATAATTTGCTTTTTAAGCCCAATCATATTTGGCACACACAACCGTTTCTCACATTTCAGTACCTCATTTTCAACAGTGAACTTTGGAGCTTTCCTAGCTTGAACATTTTCTTTTAACTTCAGTAGTTACGAATCTTTGTCTTGTGCCATTTTAATTTCATCAATCAAAGTCGGCTTTACAAAGAACTAAGTTATCAATGTTTAGTTTTGATCCTGGGTTCCCAATTTAAGCTGGACTCCCATATCAAGTAACTCTTTCACTTCTTTGATTATTGGTCTCCTTGCAACTATGATGTGAGCTAAACTCCTCATAGATTTCTTACTCAATGCATCTGCTACAACATTAGGTTTACCTAGGTGATATAATATTTGACAATCATAATCCTTTAACAGTTCAACCCATCTTTGCTGTCGAAGGTTCTGGTCATTCTGCTACAAAATATATTGTAAACTCTTATGATCTATGTAGATCTCACATTTCTCCCTATATAAGTAATGCCTTCAAATCTTTAAGGCAAATATAACTGCAGCCATCTCTAAATCATGTATAGGATAATTTAACTTACGCCTCTTCAATTGGCGAGAAGTATAAGCAATTACCCTTTTATCCTGCATTAGGACACAACCAAGTCTGATCCTCGATGCATCATAATATATTGTCAACTTGCCATTCTCTGTTGGCAATGTTAGCACTGGTGCCGATGTAAGACACAATTTCAAAGTTTGGAAGTTCTTTTCACATTCATCAATCCACAGGAATCTTTCTTGCTTTCTGGTATGTTTAGTTATTGAAGCTACAATTCTTGAAAAATCTTTAAAAGACTGCCTGTAGTAACTGGTCATACCTAAGAAACTCCACACTTCTATTATATTAGTAGGTCGTGGCCAATTAGCTATAGCTTCCACCTTTTGTGGATCTACTTTAATGCCATCTTTTCCCACAATATGACCAAGGAAACATACCTCAATAAGCTAGAATTCACACTTCGATAGCTTAGCATACATCTTATGCTCTCGTAATATTTGCAACACTACTCTCAGATGCTTTTCATGTTCTTCCTGGCTTCTGGAATAGATAAGAATTTCATATATGAATACAATGACAAACTTATCTAAATAGGGCTTGAACACCCGATTCATCAAGTTCATAAAAGCAGCAGGGGAATTGGTTAACCCAAATAGCAATACAAGGAATTCATAGTGACTATATCGGGTTCTGAAAGAAGTTTTAGACACATCTTCATTCTTAATTCTCAATTAATGATAATATGATCTAAGGTCAATATTGGAAAAATAACTGGCTCTTTGCAATTAATCAAACAGACCATCAATCCGGGACAATGGATATTTGTTCTTGATGGTCACTTTATTCAACTGTCTGTAATCAATACACATTCGTAATGAACCATCCTTCTTCTTGACAAATAACGCAAAAGCATCCCACGGTGAACTACTGGGTCTGATAAATCCTTTATCTAGCAAGTCTTGCAACTGCACTTTTAACTCTTTTAGTTCTGTTGGAGCCATTCTGTAAGGTGGAATTGAAATAGTGTTTGTACCTGGATAGAATTCAATCTCAAACTCAATCTCCCTCTCAGGTGGAAAACCAGGCAAATCTTCAAGAAACAAGTCTAGAAACTCATTGACAAAAGGAATCTGATAAACTCCCATTGAAGTCTTCTGAGTATCCATTACACTTGCCAAGTATGCAGGATATCCCTTTCGTAGGAGTCTCCTTGCCACAATAGCAGAAATGAGTTTAATTCCCAAATCACTCTTATCACCCTGATACTCAAATTTATCATGCCCCTCTGGTTGAAATTTAATCTTCTTTTCATAACAGTCAATTACTGCATGATAAGTGGTTAATCAATCTATTCCTAATATCACATCCAATTCCAGCACAGACAATTCTATTCAATTAATTGGTAAAATTCTACCCTCTATATCTACTTTACAACCCGGGTATTCATATTTTACCTCTGTGCTCTCACTCAGGGGAGTAAATATTTTTAAGGGTATTAACATAAATTGTTTTTCAATTCCCAATTTAGATGCAAATTTGGGTGATGCGAAGGAATGTGTAGCACCAAAATCAAACAATATTTGAGCTATTTCACATGACATAGGAATCTTACATGTTACTATCTTGCCTGATCTTTGAGCTTCTTGAGCATTAACTGCAAAGACCCGGCCTTTCCCTCTACTAGCTGGTGCCTAGCCACTAGTCTGTCCCTATCCTGATCCTCTACCTTTGCCTCTGCCCCTTGTGTCTCTCTGGTCATTTCTACTCATTTATACAGTAAGTTGTGAGGCTACTATAGTAGTCTATTGTTCTCCACACATTGGACAATTCTTCACATAGTGACTATGTTAGCCACATTTCAGGTATGCACCTGTTTGTCTTCTGCATTCACCCCCGTGCCTCTTCCCATAAAAATCATATATGGGAACATTAGTTGTCTGCCCTGGTGATCTAGATGACCCTTGTGAAAATCTGGATGCAGACTGCCTTGTGGTACCTCTACCCTGACTTCCTCTCTGACCACCTGTCTGTGGTCTCTGCTCAGTTCTAATTGATTTAGTCTCTGTTGAGAACTCCTTTTACCTCTTATTTGTTGTCTTCTAGTCTCAATCTTCCTTTTATGTTCTCTTTTCAATCTTTCTTCTTTATATTTTTCTTCCATTTGGACTGCTTGATCAACAATCTTAGATAAAAAAAAGTAAACTCAGCAAATAACAATGCATTATATAAGGAGGCATGCAATCCCCGTCTAAACCTACTAATCAAGTCTTTTTTGATAGGTACAATCTTACTACATATTTACTCAGCCTAATAAACTCATTGGCATACTCTTCTACACTCAAGTTGACAAGTTCCAACTGTTCAAACTGAATTATGTTTATTTTTTTAACTCCCTCTGTCAAAAATTCATCCAACAGTGCAACCCTCAATTGTGCCTAAGTCGGTGGTGCATCACTGTATAATTGTGTCTCAATGTGTCTAGAAAACCAAGTCCAGGCCTTTTCGTTCAACAATAAACCAACAAGCTCCACTGCTCTAACATCTAAACATGGAAGTCTTTTTACCACCTTCTTTATTTCCTCTAGAAAATTAATAACTTCCTCACCTTTTCCACCTTTATATTCTGGCACACTCAGCTTCAGAAAGTTAAGCATGCTGATTCCACCTTCATCAATCACTATACGACCCTCATGTACTACTGGCCCAACTGGTGCAGCAATAGGTGGCATAAGTACTAGTGGAATAACTAGTGGAACGACTGAAGGTGCAGGTGGTGGCACTACCTGTCTTTCCTTCTCAATTCCTGTAGTTCTCTTCTCAATTCTAACATCCCTTGCATCACTTCCAATCTCCAGGGATCTTCAGCTTCCCTGGTTTCCTTTGTCTTTCTCTTGGACCTAGGAGGTTCTTTTGGTTCCTCTCTGATCAATGACTCATTTAAGGCCAGTTCTGCCTCTCTACTAGGCTCTTCTGATCTCCTAGGAACAGGTTCAATAGCCCGTTCACGTTCTCCTGTAGACATCTTAATCACTATAATGGACAAACACAATCATTTAACACATATAGTTATCACGGAATAAACACAACAAATGATGAGACTGGATATCCTATGCTCCATGGTTCACCTATGCCTTATTGACACATGTTTATATACTATCAGTATATCTATGCTCTGATACCAACTCTGTCACGTCCTAATTTTGAAACATGACAGTCCTAAGATGTAAGAACAATATAAGGCTACCGACACCGGTAAAACTCTTTTATAACCTGTAAACATCACCTACTATAATATGTCTATATCCATATAATCAGTCTATCTGTCATCATCTGTGATCATATATGATCTTAACACATCTCATATATATTAAATATCAGTAACTAATAATATTACAGACCATACTAATTATAGTCATCCTAATAATTTACATATCCATGAAGCATCTAAAATATATACAAGGAATATATACAAGTTCAATATTTACATTATTATAACAAAACTGAGTCCACTGATGAAGAAATCTTGGATCAACTTTACTCTTGACCTGAAAAAATAAAACCACTAAAATGGTGAGTATATATTATCACACAGAGGCTAAGTAGGTAGCAACAAATGAACAATAATTGGCTCATGAATAGTATATCAAAGGACCAAATCAAGGAAAATGGTTTATAGATATCAAATATAGTTGTATAGGCACTGGGAGAAATAATAACCATGTATATATAACAGATATTGGGCCATGAAATGCATAACATTATTAATATAACATGTAAATAGCATAAGGTGGTCTAAACCCTATGGCCAGGACCATAACCTTCCTAGCTAGGGTATCACTGGAATTTCATTATGCACAATGCTGATAGTATTTGCCCACTACCCCATCAGTAAGGTATCTCTGTCATACAAACATTAGAATAGGCTAAAGATAGCAAATAAAATACCAAATAGGCAAGAAAATCAACAAGGCTCAATATCTGTAACTTTAACTCACTTGAGTTGTTTAGGCAAGTAAACACATATAGGATCATTATCCTTAATAAAGGAATATTATAGTATAGGCAAAATGCCATAAAAGTCATTTAGGATACAAGTTCAAAATATGTCAAGAAGACATATTTACAATGGTGACAAAGAAAGTCACCTATTTTAACAAATTTGGTAACAATTGGATTCTTACAGAAATTAACAAAGGTCATTTCGTCAAGCAGTTGGTGTGCACCATTTTAGGACTAAATAAATATAGTTTTGGGACATATTGATCAAAATCCAAAGTTCATAATTCAAACCTCAATGGCAACAAACACAAAGACATTATCAAATAGGGTTTATATACATCAATAAACAAGACAATCGAAGCTTGAATTCAAGGAAAATTCAAAGGAAACTCAAATAAAATACTTTGGCCAAAAAAGCTGTAGGAATTTAAATGGATTCAAATTGATCAAATAATGTTTAAACATGTATAATAATACACATATCACTCACCAGAACCAACGAATGGACCCTTAACGATATAAAATGTCGATTTGCCTATAACAGGCAAAAGTAGTGTTCTTCAGTTTCCTTCGATTCTGCAATCAATTTTACCATATATTTAGCCTTAAATGTATGCTAACTAACATATTTAAACATTAATTAGAATTATGGAATCCTATACAGAAAATCCATTTCAAACATAAACCTAATTTTAGGTTTTCTCCAATTTCGATCCAATCTTGAAATCTATCGATATAATCATGTTGATAATCAGTTATGTAGCTTAAATGAATACGAAGAATGAAGAAAACATCATCCTCACTTGAATTCAAGGTGTGGCCAAAATTTAGGTTGAATGGTTCTTCAATTTCTAGCTTGAATTTCTTGAAATTTTTGATAAAACTAGCTTAATCGGTAGTTTAACCGAGTTTTCTATCGATTTTGCTTGAAGTTTGGATGAATTTGGTGGAGTTTTGGAGAAGGAGGATACTTTGATATAACAATGGAGGAAGGAGGAGAATTTTCTGATTTTTGGAGAATTAGATGGCTATTTATATTAATTAACTTCCAGCTAATTCGATTTTCCCCCCCGACACTTCTCGTATTCGTATTTTGAACCCGAAACTTATAACTATTTATCTTTTTGTCCCATTTCAATTCTGAAACAATATTTCTTTTATTTCTCCAGCTTATAAGTCTAATGGTGATATTTAAAATTTAAAATTTTGAACCCGTTTGTTAATCAAAACATCGACGTGCTTACCTATCCACCGGGTCGATTTTTAGCGATTTATCAAATCCCTCAAGTATGATATTCTAATGTCTAAATCAACTTCATTTATCCTTAAACAACATATATTTAAGGTTATATAAATGAAATTTAAGGGTGTTACAGCTGCGAACCACATTTATCTATGTATTGTCTCAGATTTTGGTATTGAACTCAGTAGAAGCTCCATGGTTTTTATTTAAAGAACCTGAGTTGTATATATATATATAACAGAAAGTAATAGCTGTATAATTAATTTCAGTATACTTAAATGTAACAACTTAAATTAATTTACCTATATGAATGTGGGTATTGTATTGATAATTATTCAAGTGCTTGTATATTGAATTGTTAAAATGGAGTAGAGGGTATAAGGAAACCTTGCCCTTTTTCCATAAAATTCATATATAGGGGTTCTATGGGTTTAGCGTGCCTTAAGCTTTCCTATACCCTAGGACCTTCATATCTCCTGAAGTGGGGGGATGTGACACCAAAGTTCACAATTCAAGCTCCAATGGCAACAAACACAAAAGCATTCTTAAATAGGGTTTATATACATCAATAAACAACACTATCAGAGCTTGAATTCAAGGAAAAGTCAAAGAAATAGAAAATGTAAAAAATTTGAAGGTTTCATATTCATTTCAAATTGATTAAATAAATATTTAAACATGCATAATAATATACATACAACTCACCAGAAACGACGGTTCGATCGTTTACATGATAAAATGTTGATTTGCCTATAACAGGCAAAAATAATATTTTTTGGTTTTCTTCGATTCTACAATCAATTTTACCACATATTTAGCTTTAAATGGATGATAACTAACATATTTAAACATTAATTATAATTATGGAATGTTATACAAAAAATCCATTTCAAACATAAACTAGGTTTAGGGTTTTTCTCCAATTCCATCAATCTTAAAATCTATTGATCTAATCATGTTTCTAATCATTCATATAGCTTAAATGAATCAAAATAATGAAAGAAACATCATCCTCACCTGAATTCCAAAGTGGCTGAAATCTAGTTTTGGTTGTTCTTCAATTTCTAACTTGAATTTCTTGGAATTTTTGGTGGAAACTAGTTTAATCGAAAGTTTAATCGAGTTTTCTATCGATTTTACTTGAAGTTTGGAAGAAATTGGTGGAGTTTTGGAGGAGGAGTGGTTCATCCTCTTCAATGGAAGATGGATGAAATTTTTTTATTTTTTGAATAATTTGAATGGCTATTTATATTAATTATCTTTCAGCTAATTCAATTTCCCCCCGATACTTCTCGTATTCACATCTTTAACCCGAAACTTTTAACCATTTATCTTTTTGTCCAATTTCAATTCTGAAATAATATTTCTATATTTATCTAACTTATGAGTCTAATTGTGACATTAAAATTTAAAATTTCAAACCCGTTCGTTAATCGAAACATCAATGTACTTACCTATCTACCGAGTCAGTTTTTAGCGATTTAACAAATAGCACAAGTATGATCTTCTAACATCTAAATTGACTTTATTTATGTTTAAATAACATATATTCAAGATTATATGGATGAGATTTAAGGGTGTTACATATGTCAAGAACCATAGGTATAGGATTTGAACACCATACAAGTAATAACATTAGTAAGTACAAAGATAGTTCAAGGATAAGAGAAAATTAGAGAATAATTCTCTCACTTTATTATATATGAGCGATATGAATGTTTAATCACAATTTACAATAGAAAACAAGCTATTTAAAAGGAATAAGTTGCCTCTTACCATAGTGACCTTAATGATTAAACCCTAATTTAGCTACGAACAATGAAAATAAGACCTAATTTAAAGGCATGTACAGATTTGCTGAAATTTGGACTTAAAATATATAAGTTTGGCCCAAAAATAATTATAACTAAGTAAAACAAATTACTTAGATAAAGTCCTTTAAATTTGGGCTTAACTAAAGTAAAAACTAGCCTAATACAGGTATAGGAATCGAATTCAATTTGTATGATCATGGATTATTCAAATGAAGTATTAAGACAACCCATATTCATGCTAAAGAAACTCATCTTCATAAGTCTTCAATATGGCAGCCCTATCTTAGGCTTGAATAAATATCACTATGCTTTAATCTTCATGTTGGCCTAACTTGATGCTTGGCTCTTTCTTGGATTCTTCTATTATGGATAGCTTAGTCTACCAATCCTTAAATAAGCCCATTGAGTGTATCTTTGAACTTCTTAGCACTTGCTTTTGTAATAGGCTAATTTGGCAAGTGCATTGGATCCTTGACCATGGCTTCTTAATTCCCAACATTCCCCCCCTCCTCAAAAGAATTCAACCTCGAATTGTTACCTACATCAAAAGGAGAAAGATCAGAAACATTAAAGGTAACACTAACATTATACTCACTAGGAAGATCTAATTTATAAGTGTTATCATTGACTTTCTCAACGACTTGGAATGACCTATCTCCTTTAGGTTATAGCTTAGAATTTATTTGAGATGGAAATCTCTCCTTCCTTATATGGACCCAAACCCAATCGCCTAGTTCAAAGACTACTTTCCTTCTACCTTTGTTTGCTTGATTTGCATATTGTTGATTCTTATTTTCAACTTGCAACATAATATTCTCATGCATCTTCTTCACCATTTCAACTTTCTTCTTCCCATCCATACTACTCCTTTCATGAACAAGAAAAAGAACTAAATCCAAAGAAGTTAGTAGATTAAAACCATAAACAATCTCAAAAGATTAATAGCCTATAGTAGAATGCGCAACTTTGTTATATACAAATTTAAGAAAAGGTAAACAATCATCCCAAGTTTTCAAGTTCTTTTTTATAATAGCACACAACAAAATAGACCAAGTGATATTCACTACCCTAGTTTGACCATCGGTTTGTGGATGACAAGTAGTAGAAAACAACTATTTTTGTTCCCAACTTACCCCACAACACTTTCCAAAAGTAGCTTAAGAACTTAACATCTCTATCATTAACAATACTCCTTAGAACTCTATGGAGTTACAATATCTCTTTAAAGAACAAATCAATTATGTTAGTTGCATCATCAGTTTTATGATAAGATATATAATATGCAAAACTTATCAACAACTATAAAGATTGAATCCCTACCCTTTTTCAATAGAGATAAACCTAAGAAAAAAATCCATGAAAATACCAATCCAAGATTCATTAGGTACAAGCAAAGGAGTATATAGACCATGTGGTGAAACCTTAGAGTTATCTTATCACACATCTATCACACACCCTTTCCACATCTCTTTTCATTTTAGGCTAATAGAAGTGTTCATGCAAAACAACTAAAGTTTTAGCTCTCCCAAAGTGTCCTATCAAACCACCTTCATGAGCTTCCTTTTCAAGCAATTCATACATAGAACACATATGTATACACAATTTATTTTCTTTAAATAAATACCCATCAATTCTATAGAACTTACCAAAAGCTAATTTCTCACATTCATCATAAATACTAGAAAAATCAGAATCAATCACTGTAATACCCTATAAAACCATAACATATTTTTGTGAAATAAGTTCTTAGTATATGGTTTGAAATTATTGAAATAACTAAAGATAATTTTGAAAATTTAGTTAGAGCAAAAATGAGAAACTTTTTCGAAAATTGTCGGTATCGATATCGCTGCCGCAAAAATAGCAGTACGGTCAACGGATGAATTTCTGATTTTGACTTGAGGATAAATGATAGTGTATATGCATGTGTAAATACAATAAAAAGAAAGTTGAAAAAAATGTTTAAGAATATTGATAAAGTAAGCAATGGCAAAACCGTAAATAAAGGGAACTTTAGGAGTATAGTGGAATTTCGATAGTCTGAGTTTCAGAACAGCTCTGAAACTATTTTTATTGTTTTAAATAGTATTAATAAAAATAAAATGTTTGAATATTCACTTTGAATTCCAAATCCTAACAAAATTGTCAGAATAAATAGCAGAGCGAAAATGTGGCAAAAGTGCAATTTGAGGAAAGTTGAAGGATCAAAAGAAAATTTGCGATTTTTGACTTAGTATATAAGCTTGCCTTAGAAAATATTTTGCCCATTTGTTCTTCATTCCATCCGTGAGCTTCCTTTATCATTTCCAATTGATTTTTCTCACATTTTGTTAAGAGAAATTGTTGAAAACTTGAAATAAACACCATATAATCCATCCTCCATCAAATTCCATCCATAGAAATCAACAAATTTCAAGAACACAAGCATTGGAATTTTCAGCCAAATCAAGCTTTTGAGGTATAATGTTGATTTGTTTGATTTTATGGTTTAATTTGGATTATTTGATGTTAGTTAGATTGGGTAATTGGTTTAATTACATCAATTGATGCATTAAGCAATTTTGCCCAATTTCCAAACCCTAAACCTAAGTTGTATGGATGGATTTTGTGTATATCACTACCCAACCTGGAAGCTGCGACGGTCCTAAGATACGGGTGTTGCCTAAACTACCAGTACCACGAAGAACCCCTTTATCTATATGATATGGCAAACAATTCAATACCAAGCTTAAATAGCTTAACCATTCTATAAAGATTTGGGCAGCATCTCCTCTATAAAAGGTTTATGCCCAGCTATAAAACGTGCAATAAACACTTCCAATAAACTTCATCATCAATACTCATATCACTATCAATAATGATCCCTCTGGATCTCCAATATCAGCTGAATATATATATTTGTATATCAAACTATATCCATACATAGCATAATATATATATGCAAAACCATAAACATACAATCACATATATATACATGCCCCTATTTAATTTACAGTACCATGGAACCTCTATACTGTACAAATATTTACATATACTTTGGGAATGGAATATTACATGTCAAAAGTATCAAAATTCCACAGAGAGGATAGGAGGTGTCTATGGAATTCGTGCCTCACTGCAGACCTGAAAATGATAACCACTGAAGGGGTGAGTATAAAAATACTCAGTGAATCCATATGTATAAAAATGTAGTAGATGTCATATTACCATAGTTGCCCATATATGGCCTGTAGAATCAATATAAGATAACAAGTATAGAGTATAACAAGTATCCATATATGTATCCATATCAATATTCACATAAGTGTCCAGTGTACGAGTCAACGCACATATGATATAACAGGATTGGGTCCAGTGATAAGTGCAATCGCACTATTTGTAATTTTTATACTTCAGCACTATAATAAAGTGCACAACCACTTTACATAAGAGGGAGCAACCCTTATGACTAGAGAATATGACACTCCTCCTTAGCAAGGGTTCAGTGAATACCAGTGTGCATACAGTCGATGGATTTTACCCACTACACCATCGAAGTAGTCCTGTTATAATACCTTATGGGTGTGTCTCCATATAACCATCAATATAGCATAAATAAGTCTCATATAGCTTCAGAACAATCATATATATATTTATAATGAATAATAGAACAAGTTTGGGTAATATCAAAAAAATGCCCGGCGGGACCCAGTTGCGTTGCCGCAACTGACACTCACCGTTATGGGTCTGTTTTGGGATTTTTGAGTAGTTTCTGGTTAACTATGTTGCCAAAGGATTTAGGTGGACCATAAGGTACTATTTTAAAGCTTAGGTCAAGACTAAAAGATTGGGCCAAGTGGTGGCTCAATTGGTTTTCTGGATTTCATTTTATAGTCAGACAAAGTTTAGGTCATTTTAGGTCGTTTCGGCGGGCATATTTACGGGCCAATATGCACTTTGGGTATTGTAATATAACAAATGCTGGTTTATCAGTCCAAATAACTTTTTATCTGATATATGATGTAAATCATGCATGATTATACATATAGACTCAACTTTTATGCAATTTAACCACTTTAGCACCAATCCACTATCGGTAGCCCTAATCGGCCTGCTGTCAGACACTCCGAGCTGGAGTACTCGACGGTTCACCTATTTTCACATATAATACTCCGGTAAGATGTAAAAACATCATAAACACATTATTCATATTGTCACAGCCTAACTTTAGACTATGACGGTCCTAGGGTACGGGTAATGCCTAAGCCACCAGTACCAGGAAGAACCCATACTTAAACAATTATATTCATCACTTAACCTGTGATACATTTTAGGTCATAATTTTTTTTTTAAAACATCATATTACCAAACATGCTTGCAGAAAAACTGACAGAGTCTCCTTTGAAACTCTGACTTAAGTTATCCGCAAAACATATAAAAATACACTCCCAATATAACATACATCCCTTTATATTCTTCATTTGTCAATTGCAACTCAAAATGCACTTCAATATGTTCACCCATATCATAAATCACATATGCATTATTTCTCAAACTCATATATCACATGTGTATTTCATCTCAAACACATATATTATATATATGTACAATATTTATACATCCATGTCATATCATTATACCATTGATCATTTTAACATGTTACTTAAGTCAATTCAAACCTCTGTACACTATATACCAAGGAACTCTATACACTGGAGGGACCTTGATACCTACATCTGATCCAAGGCTGGAGATGGAATAACCAATGGATGACTTCTTTACTGAGATCCTGAAAACATTAAACCATTGAAATGGTGAGTATAACTTTATACTCAGTGAGTCATAATATATATA